>BGPT01001591.1:80860-109402 GCA_003297045.1 Symbiodinium sp. clade C Y103
GTTTGTGATGCTGGCCACAAAGAAGGTGAAGCGGCAATGCAGCTCAAAGAGATTTATGAAGAGTAAGGCTACTGTGGAGTTGCCCAAGCAGGACCAGGAGCAACTGGTGCAAGAAAGCAACAGGGAAAGAAAGCATCGGGCCTGACCTATGTTTCACTTGAACGGCACCAGATATAGAATTAGGCACCATGTCCAGACCCTTGCCCCAGTCTCATAAGACCACGCAAGGCAATGGCAATAGGCGACTGGCCATCACCCCCAAATAGTCGCGAATCTTCTTGCCCTGCCCAGGTCCATCAACCCATGCGCAAATGGGCTATCATGCACGCATGAATGAAGGCACACCGGCTATTGAAAACGCATACCACCTCAGGGTCCACGGCGCAGAGGGTGCTATCGAAGAAGACGAGATCAAAGTTCCCATCCTGCACAAGGTGTGCTTGCTGCAACCCCCAACAACGACTACTTTCTACTCTCAAGCATACAAGCCGACATGAATGAATTGAGAGTTGAAACTTCAAACCATCCCCATCCATCCAGCCTCCAACTGCGGAGCCAACACTTGGCACAGCGCAGTCATTCCCACGGGGCTGAAATTGTAGCCATCCTTGCAGGACAGATAGGGACAATATAGTATTACAGTTGCTTAGCAAAATCTTTTATTTGACTAAAATGACTGAAAGTGTCATTGGTATGATGAACTGGCATGTTCTACCGGCCCGGTTGCTGTGCTGAAGTTAAGATATCTGCAACCCACCCCCAGCGCTCGTCAAATGCACCCTTGATAACCTTTGCAGCGCGGCTGGTATGCGCACAGCAGCCTGTAGGCAGGGGTGCTGCTGGTGCTAAGGCAATTGCTTACGCATCGACACCGGTTGTGCAATACGTTGGAGGGCGCCATCAAATCAAAAATTATACCAACAGGCGGCGATGCCCTAAAGAGCCATATGTAAATTAGGGTGGCTTTTCCAAGGTGCCCCCACCATAAACTGAAACGCGGCCGATGTCGACCATTTGTCCACCGTTATGGGTCCTTCTCAATGCTAGAGCCTCGGGTCTTTGCATGCGTAATCGAATTCAATGCAAAACCCAAGACTCGGAAACAAAAGTGTAGTGACATCACAACCTGTGCAACTGCTGGTCACCGCGCTGACATTTATACACATGAAGGGGCCGAAAGATGCAAGTTGCAATATAGCTCATGGTCTCATCGAACTTCATGAGGAAGTCCTGGACCGCAAAAGATATATCCTGCGCATTCTTGCAGTCGTTGAGACGTTTGTCAAGCAGCAGCTGCAAGTTTCCGAATTCTTTCTGGAACAGTACCAAGGTCTGCTTCTGTTCCGATGGCTTTTCCATGGCAGTGGCTGCGTTGCGACTGCTTCGCAGCGGCGCGAGATCGGTCTTTTCTTTAGCGGGCGCTGGAAAGCCAAGAAACGGACATGAAAGAGTACCAGACATTCATAGCATCTTGTAATTTCCGAGGGCTCCGAAAAAGGAGCTATGGCTGACAGGTCTCTTAAAATGCAAACACTAAATACCCAATGCTGATGAAGCACCACAGCAAGCTAATTTCTCAACTCCAAGGAGTTGTGCAGGAGGCATTTCGGAAGCGCGCGCTGCGGATTTTTTCACCCGTTCTGTTTTTGGATTCCAGATAGAAGTCCCACTGCCAAGCCCATTGTTGGCTGGCGCTATTCGCCCACCACTGCTTCAGTGTTGCCGGATCTGTATAGCCTTGGTGCCGGCTTGTTTTCGGTTTGATACCAAGGGTCTGCATGGCTCACGAACTGAGATTTGGACGGGTCCACCCAGCGGCTTCGAGGAGGGAAAGATCTCCATCGAAAGCCTAGGCAGCATTTTTCCATGGCTTGTTTCCCTTGATAAGTCATAGATATCGAATCGTTCAAAGTTTGATCAGATTCATTGAAAGCTGTTTGTTGCCTGGCAGACTTCCGCTGGCGCGTAATGCCAGCCAAACTGGAGGAAAGGCCGATCCTGCAAGGGCATGACCAATTCGTGTTCTTTGGCCAATGGTTTAACTTATTCTATATATTGTTTTAGCGTTCCTCGATTAGAATTGGAGCCGTAGCTGCGCCTCTGCTTTCCAGACGCTGCTCGGCGTTTCCGCCTGGCTGGCGGGCGCCTTGGAATTCATTTTTTCCCGAAAGCTCCTGCGAAGGGCTTCTCCCAAAGAACAGCTACCAAATTCATCTACATAACATCTCCTAAGCACATCATCATCACATACAACTCATCTACATCATCAACATCATCCCATCTACATCTACATCACATACATCTCTTACAAATCAAAGAAATCATCTACATCATCAACATCATCTACTTAGGAGTTGATACTCGGGAGTTAATACTCAGTAGTGTCCTTGACAGTCCTGGATGGGTTTTGCATGCATGGTGCCATACATGGACATCTCACGCCCGGATAAGAATTCTCCTCGCACGCGCCAGGGTACCAGTCCAAGTAGAAGACCTGGGCGGCGAATTGCGGCCCACGTCTCGGTCTTGTATCCAGAGTGCCGGACGGTGTCGAGCCAAGGCGTGGACGACCATCTTTTCTCTGATGCCACCTGGATGTGGCAGGAGAGTAGTCAGCTCAAGATTTGTTTCAGATCTATAAAAAACGAATTTGCCTTCGTAATGAAGAGTTAGTGCTACATATTCGAATCTTTTTTTCCAAGCTCCGGACATTGGGGCGTCGCGACTACCTTCTTCAGGGTTTTGAGTCCGTTTGCGTGGACTCATAATTCTTGGGCACTGCTACGGCAAGATTCAACCGATGGTTGATTCCTTACAATGTCTTGCTGCATTCAGACAGCCTCGGCACTTGCTTTTTTTGCAGCATTGCTTCGTCTGTCAGTGAGGCTCTGTGGTTCTGCTGGACCTGGCTGGCAAGAAATAAGCGGCTTGCAAGTTCTCGGCGCGTCTACACCAAGGAGCTTTGCTCCGTGATATGGACGTATCGAATTCCTACAAGAGAGAGCAACAGTGGTGAATGCAGTTGCTACGGCAAGGCCACTGCTTGCTAGTTCCGTGCGCTCAAATCTTCTCCACAGATCCCCTCATGATCGTGCACTGCACCAAAAAATTTTCTCTCTGGCATCGCTTGACTGGTTGCCACTGTAATATATAAGCTTTCTAGTTGCGAAATGACGCGATCAAGTTTTACTGCACGTCGAAGCTTGTACAAAAATGAGCTGGGCAGCGATGTTGGTGTAGCCACTCTGCGTGTAGGCCTGCATTCAAGCATTGGACGCAGCAGAAGGAAGGAATATATAATTGTTGGTATTTATCATATCTAGAAAAGATCGCGCTTGGACTGGCGTTATTGTTACTGAAACGTATGTTCAGTTTCGGAGGTTGAAGAAGCATGCGCCACATCATTCTCATCATCCCCAGCATCGCCATGACCCCCACTATCCCCATAGAGTATATATTTCTTTTATCATTACCACCACTAGTCACGTTATCCCTTGTTCCATTATCATCTCGATTTACAATTCTGCATATGATGAGGGACAGCCGCATTCCTACGCTGCAGTTGTTAGCAATCATGTCAGTGTGCAGTCAGTCGCCACTGCGGCTGAATTCGATGAATTTTGTCCGCCTGTCTCGCCTTCAAATGAGTGCACATTGTGGTTCGGTCAGCTCCAGGTTTTGCCACACCAAGTTGTTGCAACTAGACATGGGTATGCATTCCGACTGAAAGTCAGGAGACCCTTAGAACTTGACCTTTCGTCCAAACGTGCGATGACCATTGACGAAATACGCAATGCACTCTCTTTGGCCCTTGCGGATGCTGCCACACTTGCATCTGCAAATGATGCTTCCAGTTCCTCAGCTGGACGTCAAGATCAGAGTAATTGAGGGCGTTCCTAAACAGCTTTTGGAACTAGAATTCGTTTCTCCAAAAACCGGTTCTCAGGAACGCTGGCATTGAGGTAAAACCAACGATTTTTGCAAGCGCCTGGCAAATACTGATGTAAAAGTAACATTTTCGGACACACCCCTCAAAAAATGAGGTAAAAACCATTGATTAGGATCAAGCCAAACAGATAGTCTTGTTGCACCCAAGAAGTTGGCTGCGACAGGCACAACTTGCAGCAACACCAGGGATTTTGACAACGCAACAAATTGCCAGCTACTAGTGGTCTCCACTCTGGCCGTCCCATTGGGAAAGTGTATGCGCAATGGAGATCCAATGTCATATTGAACGCTCTTACAAGAGTGGTCGCCTAGCTGTGCAAGTTGAAGGCAAGCCAGGCCCCACTTTTGGCACCTTGTAAATTCAATCCTTCTTGCCTCGTGAGCACGGGCCCTCGTAGTATTTATATATATATATATACATTTGGGTGTGTATCTGTTTACCTACAAGATAATATTACGCCATGGTATATTCAAAAATATGTGAATGATGTGAATAAGAACGGATCAACCTGAAGAGCGAGGAAACACCATATAGAAAAGAATTCCAGCTCAGGGGGTCCCAGGAGTCCCCTGCATGTGCTACACAATATTTCGCAGGTGTCAATAGAGCATCAGGGACCACCTACTTTCGTGTCAAGTCAGACAGCCTTGATCATGAAAGGTTCAGGGTTTTGAGCCACAGTCATTCAACTCGAAGGGTTTGTGAAATGACCATCTGTTCCATGTTCCCTAGCATTGCTTCAAAGACCATATGAAAAACGGGCACAAAGCCGGCAAACATGGATGTTTTTCGCTGTATAGCCAGGAGACAATCACCATTTATCGGTGAGGTGCAGGGAATCCATCTAAGCTCCACACGAAGATGAAGGTCACCCCAAAGCCATGGCAGATGCGAGCAACACAGCTGGTGCAGGTCCCAAAGTTGTGCTGGTGGCATGTGCCCAAAGACCCAACTGAACTGTGCTTGCTACATGTATCTCTGTTTGATCAAAGTACACAATGGTCCTATCCGCTGTAGACCTTGATTCTGTTTCTTGTAAGTCATTGTAAGTTCAATGGCATCGCAGCATATGGTTCTTGCCTCCTGGACTCCTTATCTGCAGAGCGCTGCGGCAAGGTGGTGACCATTGAGGTTTCAGGCCTTGGAGATGCCTGGGTAAACCATGGCTGGCATTTCGTAGGAAAAATGAAGGGTTCTCTTTGGGAAAATGATCTACAATAAATGGGAAATTCTTCATTGCCATGTTTGATTACCAAAGGGTACCCCGCATTCACAAACGTTCACCCAACGCTGTAAAAACACCGGTCTCAATCAACAGATCGCCATCGGCCATGTGTGGCACCTCCTTTCGCCCCAGTGGGGATTTCATAAGCACCAATAGTCGTGGTATCATCAGACCTCGTGGGGAAGCATCTTGAGAACCTAGCTTAAAATACCCCTGCATTTTTGGAGCTAGGTGTGTACATCCCCATTTACCATATGTACATAGAGCCGACTCTTCACCAAGATTGAGGGCTCTGGTCATCTAACTGGCAATAGAAAATCGATCATTTCTTTGAGTTTGTAGATGATTTTCCGACAATAATTTTCCCATACCATGCTTGACGACCGAAGTATCCCCCCCGTTCGTTCACTCTTCAAAGGACCGCTGGTAGAATGCTTCCAGTTGCAGCCATGGGGTTGGCTCAGAACCGCATTTTTTTCGGAAGACCATCCATGTGTACAGGAACTAGGAACCATGACATAAACATCATAAAGCTATGGGATACCCCACACACAAACCCAAACGCGGACGAAATTCTGCCAGCCGTGCGCTCCGGTTTTCAACACCAGTTGCTTCAGGTGTCACTCCAAGAGTCACCTTTTGTGACCCATGTGACACATCTAAAGTCAGTATAATTTAAAGTCACTCATTGGTCGTACTGTATGCTGAACCAAACCTCGCAGTCACTGCTTGGTTTCAGGAAAAATCCACTAGAAAGCATGGTCTTCCCGACCAAATATGGAGCTGAAATCTGCATGGTTTTTCTGCAAGCCAATTCCAGGAATACATCAGAACCTGGATTTACAACTGTAAAACCCCCCTCTGAATAGCCTTTAGATTCACATGAATACTTAATGGTAATCCAATACATTTCGCCAGAGGGTTGGTTCGGGGGTAGTTAACACTAACGGGATGGAATGCTTAAAATCAATATTGGTTGATTATTGATCGGTTTATCATTGATTCATCCTACGCTACTAATGCAATTATGAAATAACCACTCATTGAGCCCCCAGCAGGTTGGTTTCCCATTAAATCTCCGTTTTGATTTCCATGGATTTCCCACCACACCAAGCAACGAGGCTGATTCGCAGTGGCGCCCTGAAGCAGCTTGCGGTCTTCCTGCGGTCGCGGTTGAGCCAATGAAGAAAAAGATGAAAAAGAGGATGGGATAAGAAGAGAATGGTGGTTAAAAATCATCTTTTTGTTGGGTAAGATATTGTCCCATAGTAATAATAACAATAATAATAATAAGGCAAAAACCATGTAATAAACTATGCTTGTCAATGGTGGTTCACTGGGTGAATCATCCCATTTTTTGGAGGTTGGTGTCAGTTGTGGGTTGGTCCTCCCAAACCATCATTGCATGTTCATGATATATCTAGGAATGGCAACTGAAAACTTGATTGAAACGGCAGACCAGAAATGACTCAAATCGCAGCTACCTATCATATATAAAGCCTGCTCAAGACATATATATATATACCCACAAAATATTGCCAGAAGCAATCCAGATATCTAAACAGGCCATTGCATAACGCATACCTCTTATTTTCATGATTCTCCAAACTTGGTCAGGTTTCACGATGTGGTCTGTATAGAAATGACCTTTTTGGGCAGCTAAGCACTATTCAAATACCGCACAGTGATTGTAACGCAAACAAAAGAGAATGGGTCAAATGGGTCAAACCCTCTAAATCGCCTGTTTTCATGCCCAAATTTAGTAATTTTGGATGTGCATCCCTCCCAAAAGTGGTTGCTATGTACAAGAAACCCTTTATATTTCATTGCAAAAAAAACACTATATATTTTTCAAATGTTTCCTTAAACCAATCCATGGAGTCCCCCAACCACTCCTCCACGATCACGGTCACCTCCAAGCCTTAACAGCCCAGCTATTCAGGGGTTGACATTAAGACACAAAAAGGGGATATAAGTTTGATATAGCTGGTTAAGCTGGTTAATGGATGGTGATTCCCCCAAATATGGTCATGAGTCATAATAATAGGTTTTGACCCATGCCATATAAGTTTGATACATTCATTGAACAAAACAGGATCATTTGTGAGCTGGACAACCAACAAACATTAACCGCCTGTTGTAGAGAAAAATAAGTCTAGTATGGCCCGAAAAAAGAGGCTTGCCAACAGCACCAAAATCTTGACTGCTTTTTGTACTGGTTTTTATCACCTTACCTACCAATGTTGGTGGTCAAACTCGCCTTTCTTTCAAAAGATCCAAAAAAACAAACCCAAATGCTGAGATCACAAACACTTTGGGATGGGATATGTTGGTTTAAAACCCAACCACCATTTGTTTGTGGTGCTGCATTTTTGAATCTAAAACTTGTGACCCCGCAACACAGGATGAGGTCCCACTTCCAAATGAACCCGTCATTGGAGTGAGTTGACCATTGCCCCAGTGCATACCCAGCCTTTCAAAATTAAATTGCGCCTTGAATGTCTGGAAAAAACATTGAGGCAAAGACTTTTGAAGAGACCAGGAAGAGGTCGTAGAACTCGCACTTTCCTCGGAGTAGGTCGGGAAACGACAGCTGAGACTCTGGGCCAACAAAATGCCACCAAGCCCCGCACAAAGGAGTGTCAGGTGGGCGCAAAGACAAGACTCGATACAAGTCATCCATAGAGCCAACAGGCCTTGGCACTCCAGAATTCGTGTTCTTCATGCAGAATTTCCAGGCAAGCCATTGAAGCAGTCAATATGCTGTCATGTCATTGTTCTCCCCTTCGGATCTGTGCCATCCATCCTTTTCCAGGGCACATGCAACTTGATGTGCAGCCGAAAATCAGCAATTAACGACTGCCTGGAACCTCAAAACAACCACTTTCCATATTCAGGTTGGGTCAAAACCAATGACTTGATATCAATGGGTCGATGAACAACCATGACTATCAACTTTTCCTGATTTGTTTACCATGGTTCCAGGATGTTGATCCCTAGCATCCTAATTGTGACTGTGCAACCAGGACTCCAAAGTCTGACACGGACAGTCAGGGAGTCAAATCTATACATGGGTGTGCGAATCAATTCGCGCGTTGCAAGGCTGACCATTGCAACAACAGGGAAAAGCCCAACCGGTCGATGGCAGTTGGAAAAAATCAACGTCAGGAGTCTGAGATGCCACGAATGTCGATACAATAGCAGGGTCAGCTGCTAATCAGGACAGTGTGTGCCGGTATGTATGTGTGCGTGTGTGTGCGTTATTGTTTTCGGTTACATGTTCAGTTGGGTATCATTCCTCTATCAACACTGAATCTAAGCAGTCAGTCCCTCTGAGTTGCCCTCTTACTCCCAAACGAAAATTGGAAAACTGCTTCAGCCCAGGTGGCACTGGAACATTCCGGGCAGAATCCCAATTTCTTCAGAGGAAAATATGTGAGAATGCATGGCCATTTCCTGGCCTCACTTGTGACTCTCATAGTCAAGACCGCTCCCATATTTCCAGGCGTCAAATCGCCGATGCCACCGAAACCGCTCTGCAGGAGCTCGACCTTCCACATCCAATGCAGCGGCCAGCAGGGGCTCCAGTGAAGAAAGAACGGTGTATTTCGCCAGATTGCCCAAGTGGCCAATGGCTGACAGCACCTAAAGATGAGGGAAAAACCAGCTGAGCCCCAAAAAGCATCAAAAAGCATCCCAAGCTACTTAGTATATAGGTTCTACTCAGTATATAAGTGATAATGATTCCAAGATTGGATTCTAATATCATCTAATGTCAATAAACCAGTCCAGCCATGAACATAACAAAATGTCTATGTAAGTACATAATTACATATAATATAGCTTTATACGTGATATACCCAGAAATACGTGTATATATATATATATTCTATGTTTGGTACGGAAAATCCAAGGCATCTCCGGAGTGGGAGGTCCGATCAATTTTGACCTAGTCCCCATCCAGATCGAGCAGCGAGCAGGGATCGAAACTCTAATGGAATTCAATGAACATGAAGTGTCTCTGTCTGGATCTGGCTTCTTGGTCCAAAGATTTCAAACATGACGTGCTTTACTGGGGACATGAAACCGTTGGGGTATGCCAAAAAGATTTGCTGCAAAAGCACAAATCAGCCCAGGCACATTTTCTGGTCCCATACTCTTCACAAAGAGCGGAATGATTAAAGGGTCCCTGGCCATCCAAGAAGCCAAAGTTGGCCCCAGAGCAGAGAGGGTAAAGACATCTTGAAGGATTGGCATCATGACATTGGGCCCACACCTTTCAGCAGCGCTCAAAATGCCTCCCATCATTCTGTTCACAAACTCGGGCTCACCCTCTGGGGGTTTGGCAATGGAGCGATACATGGACCATTGCATCGCAAGATTTGGGAAGTAAGGATTGATTTGACTCAGATCCTCCGAGGACAGCAGGTCATGCCTCAGCGCCTCCGAGATGGCACTTTCCAGCCGTGGCAGGTGTCGGCACAGGGCACCGAAACCACCAAAAGACAGGGGCGATTGGATTCCCGCTGCATCACCCACCTGAAGGATGCGATCGAAAGGTGTCTGTAACGGTGAGTCCCTGAAGGCGACAAAACTGGCACAAAGAGCTCGCTTCACACGCAGCTTCTCTAAGGAACATTGTTGATAGCCAGGTAAAGCTTCAACATACTCCTCGAAGACATCTGGAATGGACGGAAGATTGTCCTCTCCTGGCAAGACATAAGTGAAGTAATAGGTGGTCCGTTCAGTTCCATCCACACCGCCATTTTCCGAGGGAAAGGCTTCCCAGAACCCTTGATGTCCCAGCCGGCTCCCTTCGGCCGAGGCAGAGTACAAGTAGTCGCCATCAACATTCGCTTCCTTGGAATAGCCACTAGCCATGGTCCCAACCACCAAGCATGCCGCATCAGGGGGTGCACCCTTCCTGACCTGCTGAACAATGGGGGAGCCAGACCCCATGGCATCCACCACCAAGCGGGCTCCAATGGCTTCCTCGTCCTGCAGTCGAAGGAAGACACCATCATCATAAATCTCCATAGCCTCCAGGCTGGTCCTTTCGATGATGGTTCCCCCTGCCTCTTCGAAGCGCCTCCTTGCGGCTTCCACCAACTTTTGGGGAGAGATCCCCGCATTCAAAGCTCCGGCACGGAATTCCACACCATGATGGGACGACTCGAAGCCAACGCGGGATTTGGGCCAGGAGGACTGCACCGATCCATCCAGTTCCGCCTGGCTCACGATGCCATGTCTCACCAGTGGCCGCAATTCCTCCCAGCTCACATTCCACTCCTGATCTCGGCCCTGCACCACCCCTCGCTCCACGATGCACACTGCGAAGCCCTGGTTTTGAAGGGCTCGTGCCACCAGAATCCCCAAGGTCCCACCACAAACCACCACGTCGAAGAATTGCGAAGTCATGGGCACTTTGCGCTTCAATCTCTTCACCACCTCAGGGGGAGGGTCCAAAGTTTCTCCACGATTCTGCTGCAAAGCTCGTGTTCGAAGTCGCTTCCAAACTGCCTCTGCCCGAGCAATGCCTTCCACAGAGACATTTCCTCCTTTGCCCGGAGCACTGGATCCGCTGCCTGCTGTCTCAAGAAAAGATTGCAGCTTGGGTGACAGGTCCACCGTCGGCCTCACTTTCGTGGTGGGCAAGGCTCGTAAGGCCTTCCGAAACGCCTTTCGTCGATGCTTTCCTGCCACAAAGCCCACCGCCAGACAGGCTACTGGCCACTTGCCTCGGCGTGCGTTACCGCTGTGATTGAAAACCGTTCGGTTCAAAACAGTTTTGACAAGGAGAAATCTGGCACTACGATTCCTGACTAGTCTTGCACAAATCTGGAAGCCAGCACATCTTGCTCAGTCTCAAGCTCAATCTCGATCCAGGAGCATGGCTTTCAGGCTGTTTCAACCTTAGACAGACAAGTCAAAGAAAATGGATTTGTCCAACAGTAAGGTAGACCTAGAATCCAATGTTTGATCATCATGTTCCCTACTGAAATGACACACTTTGGGGGTATACGGTATACCCATACCCGATGTTCATCCATGAATCCTCCTCCTTGAGAAGCTCAGCAACGCTGGCGGCTGCGAAGGTTGAAGCACTGAATTCGAAGCTCCATGCACCTGACACTCTCAGTCGATCGAGTCGCAAAAACTCACAGCACTGGTGTCACATCACAGCAACATCTCCTTTCCGAAATATATCCTTGCGTGGAAGCAGCAAAACTTATAAGATGAACATCTGATCTGTGCTGAATTGCTCTCTGTTGCCTTCCTTGTCCAGTTCTACCCCCCAACTGGCCTGAATGGGTGGCGGCTGCGCAGCAAGCATTTTCTAAGAGTCTGTGGGCAAACCTGTGTGTCAAAGCGGTTTGAATGATTTTATTGGTCCGAAGGCCTTCACGCGATCAAAGCAGCGCGGCAAGTCCGTGTAGCATAGACGTCTTCTGTTCGGATGGGAAATTTCATATGTTTAAAACATCTTGAGCAACGTGGCAGTGCAGCAGTGCAACTCTCTGACGAAAGCCAATACGAACAGAATCCAAGCAGAAATTCACTGATGCAGTGGCCCAACCCCTTTACACTGGTCGTGTCATATACTTCTTCAGAGTAAGTGTGTGGCAAATTCCTCGCAACTGGGCTACAAACTGATCATCTGCAGCGACCAATAAGTCGTTCGGCTGAATGCCAGCTCGATGGGCAGGTCCTACCAGTGGATCATTGCTCCATGTCTGATCCCGCGAAACGATTGGTCATTTGTTCTCACCAAGTTCTTCGTATATTTTTTGTGGATAAAATGTCCCAAGTTTCTTGATCGTTTGCCAACTATCTCCCCATATTTCCAAATAAGATATCTCCCTTCAACAAATGATGTTTTTTGAGCCCAAAAAATCTAGCGTATCGATTACATATCCCCCCATTTCAACCATGGAGAAAAGCCCTATCAATGATGGTCCTTCGGGGTCAAGGCCTGCCACCTGGACGGCAGTTGGCATCAACCCATATCCTCGGTTGGACAATTGACATCTAGTGGTTGAAATCCTCGTTTTCCCTATGGAAACTATATGAAAATGGAATAAACTTGCCATGGTTATCCATGTTTGTTATTTTCTTAGATGTATATCATATATCACTGTTCCCAGCATCACACAACTATAACACAGCATGTTTGGAGCAAAACAACACACACAGTCAGTGTTTAACAGTCATGTCCTGCAGGTCCTAGTTAGCTGTGCAAATGACTGATCATGTTTCTGGCTCTAAAAAAAACAGTTTAGGAGCAAAAACAATGGCTGCAACTGACAAAGGAAACCTCTGCGCAGTTGAGCCAAGAACTCTGTTGCAGTTGACGATGCATCGCACGAGAACCACCTGACAACAGCTGTCGTTTCAGTTCTGATCAGGACAGCCACTTTCCTCTTTCCCATCCAGTGGCCTACTATGCCGAAATAGCCTCTCTTGACGCGTCCAAACCTCACATTGACATGCCAATGGAAGGAATTCCATACCCTCCTCACTGAGGAAAGACAAGCGCCAGCTTGCATTCAAGCTGAGCGCCCTACTGCATGAGCTGTGAAACGACCTCGGAAAGTTTGAAACGGTGGTGAAATGTCCCAGGATCATCTTCGACAAACATGTCTTCCGCTGATGGACATTTGCCCCAGAACTCACGAGAACTTACGACTTGCTAGGCCAATGCGACAAGGTATTGCCAAGTTGCAAATGATAAGGTGTTGGATGGCACAGCAAAAGCCAGCCCTTGTGTCCCAGAGATGATCGCCGTGTTGACGCCAACTGCCTGCCATCTGCAACATCAAAAGCTGGATCTGCCATGTGCACGGCGTCACGGCGTTGCAAACCAAGCCTTGCAATTCGAATCCACCAAGGGCCCCCCAGAATTTCCCGGATTGATGGCAGTGTCGGTCCTCGAGTCCAAGTTGCTTGGATCTGAGTAGCGACTTCAACTTGCACATGAAGCCAGAAACAAACCACGATGAGCCGCTGACTGTACAATGTTATCCTCGGCGGCTTCATTGCAGCAGACACTGCAAGCGGTATCTCAAACAGACCAAGCAGCCAAGCGCTTAAAGTTTCAATATGCATTCAATGGTGGCGCTCAAAATCGGGCAGAATCATCATTTGCTCCTGCGTCACCTCAAGCCCTTCGGAAATGTAGGGCTGCCTGGTTGGTCTAAGCGCCATTCATTTTGGTGCTAGATAGTAGAAACCAGCATTTTCCGGGGCATTTTTCGGGTGATAGTGGTGATATAGAAATCACATGGAGGTTTCCTAAAATAGGGGTACCCCCAAATCATCCATTTTAATAGGAAACCCCCACATAAAATCACCATTCTTGCTGGCCATCACTCCCTCCATCCAAGTGACAATCAACCGCCCCGACTGCGATCGGAGGGAGCGTCCCAATGCAGAAACCACCCCGGCACTGACGGAGTTCGCATAGCCTGAAACGTTGAACAACCGGTTTTGGCTGGTCCAAATAGTGGAGAAATGTGGAGAATAGTAGTTAACCCATGTTAGCCCCACCTGAAGGGTGACTTCTTACGGATGAAATCACCTGGAAGCCTACCGCGATGCAAGTATAATATTCTTCCATTGGTCTATAGCATGGCATTGGATAAACCTGAGTAGAGGGTATCTAATATCCACCTATAAATGCTGATGACTGTCAAGAAGCATCATTGATTGAACAAATGCTTGTCAGTGCTCCTAGAGTGGGCCGGCTTTGCAACCCACCAGCAGGTTCCGGTTCCAGCCCTTCCAGTTTTTGGGCTCGAAGATCAAATCCCTCTTTTTCAGATATCCAAGGGATTCCACCCAAGGATCATCGCACCAAGGGCCAGACCCAAGGGGTTTCCAATGGCCACCACCAGCTGACCAACACGTAGATTCGATGAATCCCCCAGCTCCACAGCAGGAAGAGACCTGTGCCAATCTCAGGTCATGAGTTTTCAATATGTTTGATCATCGATCTATTCAAACATATTTTAACTATAGGGGATTGATCTATTTAGTGTATTTTAACTATAGGGGATAGCAACTCTCAACTTCTTAGACACACTAAAGAAGGATCCTCATACCCTTGGCGACCTTCATAGACTCATGGTACTTATACTTCTCATCCAATGGTACGTCTGAAACACATCGTGACTCGGTGGAGATTCCACGTGTCGCAAGCGTCACTTTTCCCTTACCTGCCCCGGGAAGGAATTCGCAGAATCCCAATGTCGGTCGGTGGATCTCGGCCAACCAGCTCTGCTTGGAGAACAGAGTCCTGAGCATCCCCAAGCACTTCGCAAGAGGCAGTACTTAAAGGTAATGTGGAAGTGATAAACCCAATAGAAAACCATCCCTCATATCACCAGAAGTCATCAACAACTTGGGATTTGTGCTTAGTGCTTGGTTCTTTTTCATTAGTTGGTACGGCTGCGACTCAAATGTACCTAAAATTCTCCGCTCAACAAATCGACACTGCATGTGCTCAGCCCCTTGCATCGGTCAAAGAAACCACGATGTCAGACCCAGTTGCATCGCCCAGCCTCAATGTCTCATGGGGTTCATGGGGTTTCAATCAGAAGGTGCCAAGAGACGGAATCTGTATCAAACAAGAAAACAATCATCAAAAGGATGCAACTGCCAGTTGGGAGAATTCTGAAACCGATCCAAAATTAAAGGATGCAACTATAGATCTAACTGTGTTCAGGTCCGTCTCTCTCTCTCTCTCTCTCCTCCTTGAAAGTTGGTGAGGGCCGCATGTGTTGGGGACCAGGCACGTGATCATTGGTGACGATATAGCCATCCGAGCTGAACACGAAGCCGCTCCCCTGTGGCAAAAGATGGCCACATTCTTGGGTCCAGACCCATGATTTTGACCCATACACAATAACTTTTAAAAACCCCTATCAAGGGAAGTGTGGCTGCCACCAAACATGGATCTAAAAATCCGACACCTTCAGCGAAGCTGCAATCGAAGAAGCGCCTGTCCCCGGCCATCTTTGTGCTTGATGGCCACCACTGCAGGCCCAACAGTATCGACCACATTGGTCACCTTCAGCTGAATCTGTGGCCAGCATTGATGGAGATTTGAAGCTGAGGAACAGGCCACTCTGGAGTATGCCTCAGGGAAACATCCATGGCATCTTGCTATCGCTGAGAATTCGGAATAGATAGAAAAGGGTAAACCCAATCAATAAAATGGAGATGCCCCATTTCTATACATACACATAGAAGCCAAGCTGCATCGAGTGCTTCCGAAGAACTTGTGGATTGCCACCTTAACCTGTGAGGAGGTCGATCTAATTTTTTCCATCCGGAAACAACCATTCTTTGCGAAATAGGATTAACTTTCGCGAAATTTGCGCTAACTCCAGGTTTATCTTTTGCGGGACCCATGTGTGCCAACAATGCCTCTTACGATGTCACTACCTGCCTTGCTGCGTATTGGATTTATAAATGTAAGACTTGCTGGGCCACTCCCTTCAAAATGCGTTTTCGATTTTGTCCGTCCTTTCGCGTCACTTTCGTGGAACTGTCGCGCACATTTCCCCATAACTTATGAATGTGCATATTTTTTTACATTACATGATATGATATAATTTATAATGATGATTCATTACATCTTACCTTTGCAAAACTCTCGCAGAATGATATTGTATTCTCGCAAACTAAACATTACTTCGAGTGATCCCCATCCTGGCACCTACTCTGACACAGTCTCTGACATACCATCTGGAAGTATATATATATATTGTTGATTTTTGAATCTGCCTGACAGGTGTGCATCCAGCACTTCCTGCACAAATCGAGAGAGTGTAACGAAGTTTACATCCAGTGGGTCAGGCATGGAATCTAATCAGAGGTTAGGCAACGTTCGATCGCTCAGCAGAAAAGTGTGACGCCTTGTGCGTATCGGTGACACTTTGGTTTTCTCATGGTAGCGGAGCAGTAAGCTCCAGGACTGCTCACGCTTTGACCGCAAGAAGTCCTTCACTGGACTCAAGGTTTGCAGCGGGCCGTATTTGGCCTTGACAATTTGTGGCATCAACTTTGTCCTAGCGCAATTTCTGGTGCAATCCTCTGCCGTATTAAGCCTGTGGAGTTTTTGCTGCAGGTATGGATACAAAAGATCCGTTCAAGGACATCTCCTTCGATGGCCGTCCAGGTAGTTACCGAGAATTTCGACGTAAAGTCATCCTTTCTGTAGCTGCTCTGGAAGATAAGGTACAACATCTAGCTGGTCCCAAGTTGCTGTCACGACTGACCGGTGAAGCTTGGAGGTGTACGGAACATCTATCAATAGCTGAACTGAGATGCCCGGAAGGGTGGTTGCGAGTTTTGGAATGCCTTGACCGAAACTATAAGCATTTGCCTGAGGTCGAGCTTCATGAAAGCATTGATGAGTTTTTGTTCCACTTGAAGAGAAAGCCCCATGAGGGTGCGACAGCCTTTGCATCCCGATTCAAAACTGCTCTTGCGAGACTGGAAAATCTGATTGCAGCTGAGAGGGAAGCCTCCCATGCCAAGCGTCGTCGTACTGACGACCCAAGCAGACGCCGCCTTGGCCCTGCTTCTCCTGTTGCAAGTTCCCTAGAAGATTCATCCGATGACCATGGTGCTCCAGATCAACCCGATGGTCCTGCTGATGAGACTGATGGTGGTGAGGTATCTGATGTTGCTGGTGCCAAGCCAGCCACTGCTTCTGCCGACCCTGCAAAGTCCTCAGCCGAGGCCAAGCCAACTGCTGCTGATGCAACAGGTGAAACCTTTGCATCGCCTGCCCATAAGAGTGGTCCACCAAGCCAGCCATCCGGTGGCCCACCAAGCCATTCGAGCCGAGGTACAAAATCTTTGAAGCGACATTCAACTGCCTCTTACAAAGCTGAACAAGCCCGTGCTCAATTGGAAATGCAGCGCATGTTAGGAACTTTGGAGCCTGGATTTAGAAAGCCGAAACCTATCTTTCCACAATCTGTTTTGGGACATCTGTTTATGAGGAAGTTTGGATTGAACCGAGAACAAAGAAGCCAAGTCATCAGATCGACTGGAGGTTCCTCCCGATTTTTGGATGTGGAGAGAATCCTTAGAGCGTCCGACATCGAGGACAACAATCGCCTTGATGATCGCCGCAGTGGAAAGCCGCCTCCTTTCAAGCGACGAGAAGCCTTTGCAGTTCAAGATGCCGATGACAGTTCCTCTATCGAGATGCCTCCATCAGATTCCAATGATAGCGATGCTGATGTCCTACTTGGCCAAGAATCTGAAGCTTCTTCGAATCAATCTGCCGATGATGAGGTGGGTGAAATTCTGGAAATCCAAAAGAAGGCCAAAAAGGATTTTAAGAAAAGTTTTCGGACTTACAAGGAATCCAAGAAAAGGGTCAAAGAGATCAAGAAAAGCAGAATGGGGAACACACCATACTATCCAGTTGTTGCGATGCCACCAGATTCCAATGCCTCAGGGTCTACTGGTAATCAAATGGTGCAACAGAAATCATTCAAGTATGATCGCAAAGATTTCAGTAAGAAAAAGGGTGATGCATCGAAAGTTTCAAAATCCAGTTCGAAACGAGAAGAAGCTCACATTGCCGAATCCACTGTAAGCACACAGTTTCAGTACATGGTTGAGAGCATTCATGTAGCCCATGCTGAAGATGAAGTTTTCCTGGCTTCAATCCCTGTTGGAATGGCTATCCTGGATACGGGGTGTACAACATCTGTTGTGGGGTCAGAGACTGTTCGTCGATACACTGACCATTTTCAAGCATGTGGGTATCCAGCACCTGTTCCCATACAACTGCCTCCTGTAGAGCTCAAGGGGTTCAATGGTCAAACAGTTACTACAACATCTGGTTTGCGTTGGACTGTGAAGCTGGGGGATTTGCATGGGACGATTACAACCTATGTGATTGAGGGTGTTGCGCCGTTTTTGCTGTCGAGACGTGTGCTAGAAGGGATGGGTGCCGTTTTGGATTTGGGATCCATGACTATAACGAGTGAGAAGCACAACATGTTCAATCAAAGCTTGCCGCAAGCCTCCAATGGACATCTTTTGTTGCCTCTCTGCCCCATGCCCAAAGAACTGGAAGTAGCTCAGTGTGAGACTTCGAACGAAACCAATGAGCCCAATCAGAACTCCGATCTGTGGTCTTCGAATGCAACATGTGCCAAGAGTCAGCCTGAGGACTCACCTGCCGTGCCTGTTGAATCCCCCAAAGCTGTGGTTTCTCCTAAGCCAAAGAAGAATCAGAAGATGACCCCCAATGATAAGCGTAAAGCTTTCCAAACAGTTGTGAAGAATACCAAAAATGGGGTCATAGATTTAGATGTCCACAGGGATTCACTTGCGAAGGTGTTCAACATAAATGGGGATGAAATAACCTATGCTCCAGTTGCCTACCAACCCAAAAAGGAACGAATTCCTCCACAAGCAGGTAGCCAGCAGTTTGAGGTTTCAGTTGCCGAGATGTCCAAAGACGGTCAGTTTACCGTCCATCCCTGGAGGATCCGTCCATGTGGGGAAGAAAGACATCCCGTGAGCCCCATGAGTGTAGGCATTTTTGCGTTTCGTTGCCCAGCATCCGAACCTGTCATGCCGGCTGAACAAGCAATCCAAGGTCCTGCATGTTTCTGTTGTAACGAAGATGCTTCAAATGTTGCTAACAATAATTATGGGATAGGCATGGAAACCCTCTATGAAGACACCGACTGGGTAGAACTTGAGGATCAAAAACCTTTGCCTGATGCCATCCAAAAGCAGCTTAGGAAAAGTATCATGTCACTCAGAAAAGCCAGCAGTCGACTGACCTTGTCCCGAATTGCCACTGACCCAGCCGGGGTGAAAGCCGAATTGCAAGATTGGTTGAAGGACCAAGCTTGGAAGCTTGATCATCGTGTTGGCCTGATAGAAGTATTTGCCGGGCAAGCTCAATTGTCCAAGACCTTTGAAGACAGATCCAACACTAAAAGCATCAAGTTAGGCCTGAGCCATGGTCAAGACTTCACCAAACTGCACGACCGACGATGTTTGCTGCTATTGATCGCCTTCTGCCGTCCCAGCCATGTGTGGTTTAGTTTTCCATGTAGGTACTGGGGTCCCTGGACAAACATGAATCTCAACCGAGATCCAAAAACTAGGGATGAAATCCTCAAACAAAGGGATATAGCCTTGAAGTATTTACATAATGTTTCCGAAGCATGGCATCTCCAAAAGTTTTTAGGTGGCCAAGCACACTGTGAAAACCCATGGTCTTCCCTGGCATGGGCCGAGTTGAACCTTGGAGAATGTTGGGAAGTCAGAATCGGTCAGTGCTCACTTGGACTGCGTTCACCAAAGTCCGATGTGCCCATCTTCAAGCCTACGAAAATCGTGACGACGCAAGAATCTCTTGCGGCAGGACTTGTAAATTGTAGGTGCGATGGAAAACATCGGCATGAACATCTTGAAGGAGCCTACAAAGGTAGAAACCTGACCAGTTGGGCCGAAGACTATCCTAGGAAGTTTTGTCGTGTCATGGTCAAGCTCATGTTGCCCGAAGTCATGTCCAGTTTTCCCAAAAGGCATGTTGAAGAAATCCTAGCCGAAGAAGAAGATGAAGTTGATGTGCCTCAACAAGATTTAGCTGTGCCCGAGCATGGTTCAGAGGGCGTTGTTGCAGCCCAATCAGAAGAAGCACGAGCTAAAGCCCTTGTTCAAAAAGTTCATGTGAATACTGGCCACTCCTCAAATGAGCAAATGTTAAGGCTTGCCTTCAGATGTCAGTCCTCGCCAGCAATCGTCAAAGCAATTCGAGAGTTTAAATGCCCAGTTTGTGAAGAACTGAAGCGACCTCCAACCCATCGCAAAGCTGCCATTCCGCATGCAGAGACTCCAAACCAGATAGTTGGTGTCGACTATGTTCAGGTTGAACTCAAGCGTGAAGATCCTTCCGGAAAGGTTGTTGAAATTGTTCGCAATGTCCTCACTGTAGTTGATTTAGCAACTGATTTTTGCCAGCAAATAGTTGTCCCCCGAGGTCCAAATGGCATGTCAGAAGCATTTCATGCAGTGTGGGGTCGTCCGTACGGTATGCCAAAAACTGTGTTCATGGATCCAGACCATCGCAACATTTCAACCGACTTCCAGAGATACCTTGTTCGACATGATATCCAACTTCTGCATGCAGCTGCCGAGTCACACTGGCAGTTGGGTAAGGTCGAAGTTTGCAATAGAATATTGCGTGGCATGGCTCAGCGTGTTTGGGCTGCTGGATCAACTGCATCTCCAGAAGAAACCATAGACATGTGTGCGACTATAAGAAATGAACAACTCAGAAAACATGGTTTTGCTCCTGTGCAGTGGTTCCTTGGCCGAGAACCTAGACATGCTGGTTCACTAGCCGATGTGGATCAACAAATGAATCCTGCCACGCAATCGCAAGTCCTTGCAGATCCTTCTTTTGCAGCCTCACTGCATCTCCGTGAACTAGCAGCCAAGGCCTTTTTGGAAGAGCATGCTAAGGATGTTTGGCGTAGAGCAATAGCAGGCCGCAACAGGCCTATGAGGGGTCCCTATGTTCAAGGTCAGTTGGTATACATGTTCAGGCGCCGAGGCCGTGGATTGCTATCAACTCGACATGGTGTTTGGTTGGGCCCTGGTAGGATCATAGGTACTGAAAGTTCCACCAATAGTCCAATTCCCCGTGTAATCTGGGTGTCCTACAATGGGATCTTGTACAGGTGTTCACCTGAAGCCTTAAGACCCTTACCCGAAGATGAAGCCTTGTTCAGAAAATTATCCAAAAACCTTGCAGCCGGTGCCTTGGATGATGAAGTTGAAAGGGCTGAAGTAAAACTGAAGGGTAACTTTGGGCAATACATAGATCTGGTCCCCAGTCAACCTGATGAAATAGACATGGAATTGGATGAGGACTTGCAAGCTGAGCCAGACCCTCCCGAACCACATTCGGAGGGCGGACCCCGCAAGGTCCGGCGTAGGATGTACAGGTCTGAGGACTACTGGCGAAAGAGAGCTGCTGGTGCACCACCAATGGGTGCTCTCCATGAGGGTCCAATGCCCAGAATGGTTAACATCGAGGATTTAGAACAGCCTGCTGAACCTCCTGAAAAGAAATCCCGAGTAACCATAGACAGCGAAGCTGAACAAGTTGAGTTTGATGGTAATAGGCCCCCATCTGCTGAATACTCTCCTTCAATAGCTTCTATAGACCCACCAAATGACCAGCAAATGCCAGAAGCCGAAGATCTGCCAGAACCTGCTCTAGATGACTCAATGGGCGATGCCATAGATGCGTCAGCCGCTCAATCCGAGCCCAGTGCTGCAGCCGAGCCAGCTGCGACCGATGATGATGTCCGCATGGAACTAGAAAGAGCTGTAAATGAACCAGTTCCGCAAGACGATGAGTTGCATGTTTCATCCAAAAACTCCAAACCAAGAATGGAGCAAGTGTTTGAGGTTTCGTTGGATATCATGCCCGAGGACATCAGTGACAATCCGATGTGTCTGTGGGGTGTTTTGGAGGAATGTTTCCAGGTTACGCCAAAGGCCAAACTTAGACGTGTTGAAGTCTCTTTCAGAAAGCTTTCCAAAGAGGACCAAAAGTTGTTTGAAAAAGCAATGCAAAAAGAATGGAACTCTTGGATCGAAAATAAAGTTACTTCTTTGTGCAAGTCTAAGGGAATCCCAATTGAAAAAGTAATCAAAGCACGTTGGGTATTAACTTGGAAGAAAAGTAGCGACCCCGATGACCGTACCAAAACTCCTAAGGCGAGGTTGGTGTTGGTTGGATGGCAAGACCCAGACCTAGGAAAAATCCAGACCGATTCCCCAACTCTCAGAAAAGAAACAAAGCACATGATCCTGTCACTTTGCGCAGCCAAAAGATGGAAAATATGGGGTGCAGATATAAAAACCGCCTTTTTATCAGGAGACCCTTCATCTAGAGATATCTTCTTCAAGCCCCCGAGAGAGATAAAGGAATGGATGAGTCTTGCTGATGATGACCTTTACCGTCTTGAGAAGGCGGCATATGGCCTGGCTGAAGCGCCTCGTGCCTGGTTTCTGCGTCTGTCCAGAGAGCTCAAAGCTGCCGGTTTGACTGTTTCGCAATTGGATCCATGCCTTTACAGCCTGCGAAAGGGATCCAAACTGTTAGGCATTTGCGGAGTTCATGTTGATGACCTCATAGGTGGTGGTGAACCTGAAATGGATAAAGTGTTGAGTGATCTCAAAAAGAAACTTCCCTTTGGTGACTATAGAACATACACCATTAGATACACAGGAATAGAGATCCGTCAATGTCCCAATACCCATGCAATAGAGTTGGGTCAAGAAGCATACATTGACGCACTTGAACCAGTTTGCACCAAAAGCCTTGGAACAGCCAGCACTCCTTTGAAAGATGCCTCAATCATGCGAACATGTGCCGGTCAGTTAGCTTGGGTTGCAACGTCAACCAGACCAGACCAAGCGTTTCTTGCCAGTTACTTGCAAGGGATCCAAGACAAGGGTACAGTAGCCCATGTTCAAATGTACAACAAAGCCATCCGAGAAATGAAAGAGCGAAAGATTNTTTGCCTCCGTTTTCCTGCAGGAATCAACGTAGCCGATTGGCGAATCCTTTGTATCTCTGATGCTGGATGGGGAACCCGTGCAAATGGCGAGAGTCAAGGTGGATACATACTCTGCCTCACAACTCCTGCAATGTTTGAGCGCCGCAGAACGATCTGTTGGATCATCGACTGGCAAAGCAAAAAGCTGCGTCGTGTTGTCAGGTCCAGCGTAGCAGCTGAAACGTTGGCAGGGCAGAATGGATTGGATGGTATAGAAGCATTTCAAGCCTTGCTTGCCGAAACTCTTCATGGCATCACTCCCCGAGAATTCCGAAATCAAATCCCAAAAGACTCTGCAGGGTTGGTAATTGATTCAAAAGGTTTCTTTGATGCCGTCACCAGAAGCTGTTGTAGCCAAGCAATTTCCCTTGAAAGACGTTTGCAAATAGATTACGCCATTGCCAAGGAAACAACTGTGAATCAAAATGTTTTGGTGTTTTGGGTGAACAATCTCCGAATGAGTGCCGACTGTTTGACGAAGTTAAAAGGGGATACCAAACCACTTTATGAAATCCTTGATGGTGGGACGTATGAAATAACGATATGCCTCCAATCAGGCAAAAAGGAAAAGCAGCAAGCGGACTGACCAGGGTCCCGAAAAACAAAAATAAGAACTGCAGCTCAGTCAGTCTGAGCATCCAAGTTTTTCCTGCATGCAACCTTTTTCCACTGCTGTTTTACATGTGTGTTGTATAGTGTACATGAATGCACATAGCCAGTGCATCTATCCGAAATGGTTCCAACCGAAGCTGAAAGCCGTGGTTTCCACTTCATGCCACAAATTGCCATAAGCTAATGCCGGGTAATAGTGGGGATAGATAAATAAAGAATTAAATAGATGAGATGCCAAGCATGGTCATGAGTGTGAAAGCTGAAGCATGACCGCTCCTTGTTTCTCAAATGTATAGAAAGCGAAAAGACCGAGCTAAGGGTTGAAACAACCTTGATCCGCTGCCAGCTTGTGAACCTTCCTTTGACCGAGATCCCAATGGCCATGGCTTCTCCGCAGAAGATCCGCCGTGGTGCCAGTGGCGAAGAGTCGCCGACCGGTGAGAAGCTCAATGGAAGTGAAGTTCGATCCCTGACTGGTTTGCTCCATCGTGCAGTTCTCCATGGTCAATCGCAGCAAGTGATTGATATGTACCGTGGATCCCGTGCTTCCAAAGCCACCCATGTCCCAGCCATTGCCGTGGTGAATGCCTGCAAGGATATGTCCGAGCAGAACCGCAACAATGAGNCCGTGCTTCCAAAGCCACCCATGTCCCAGCCATTGCCGTGGTGAATGCCTGCAAGGATATGTCCGAGCAGAACCGCAACAATGAGCCTGGATCTATGACAGATGCTGCCAAAAGACAGCGTGATGGTGACCTCTTGGAATGGGAGGACGATGTCGCGAGCATCATGACCTATGGGACGGACCGTGAACCGTCAGTGCCGTTTCCAGCAAGCTCAAGCCCATATACCAGTGCGCCTTTGAAGACCCAGCCTTTCATGCACGTGAACCCAAAGATTCCACTGCCAAAGGATGTGTCCATTGTGGATTGGGGACGCACCGTGTGCACCATGGACAAGGTGAAATCAAAGAACCTATGCTACATGGAATTGGCTGAGTTGGCCATGACAAATTCCGAGATCGATGGTTACCTGGAATGGATTGTGAAGACCTATGGAACTCAGGGCTCAGGAAAGCCAAAAGGAAAGGTGACCAAGGCCGTTGATCTGGCCATGTACTTGGAAGCGATTTGCTGGAAGACTCAAGGTCAAGATGATGGCATTGCCTTCACTCGCCAAATGAAGTGAAGCTGCAGCGCAAGGGAAGAGCCACGATTTGCCCCATGGAGGGCGTGTTGATTTTTGAATCTGCCTGACAGGTTCGAGAGAGTGTAACGAAGTTTACATCCAGTGGGTCAGGCATGGAACATGCGTCAATTCCCGTGGCCTTATCCTATCAAGGGCCCTTGGGCCTACCTCTTAATCAGAGGTTAGGCAACGTTCGATCGCTCAGCAGAAAAGTGTGACGCCTTGTGCGTATCGGTGACACTTTGGTTTTCTCATATATATATATATATATATATTGGATTTATATTCTGACATTCTATCTGGCGTCTATTCTGACATACTGTCTGGCATATATGCTAACATTATTTCTGGCATTCTATCTGGCATCTATTCTGACATTCTTTCTGGCATTCTATCTGGCATCTATTCTGGCACTCTTTCTGGCATCTAGTCATCTATTCTCATTTTATTTCTGACATTCTGGCATGCTGTCTGGCATCTATTCTGACATTCTTTCTGGCATTCTATTTGGCATCTATTCTGACATCCTCTCTCACATGGGCACTGCCCGCACCGATCTCTGGCATTCTATCTGGCATTCTACCTGACACCTATTCTGACATTCTAGCTGGCATTCTCTCTGACATTTTCTCTGGCATTCTCTTTGGCGCGTGTTCGGCGCTCGTGATATCGCGGTCAGGTCCAGGCCCACTCCGCAGCTTCCGGCGCTCGCGATATTGCGGTCGGGTCCAGGACCACCACAGCCTCCGGCGCTCGCGATATGTCGGTCTGGTCCAGAGCCATTCCACAGCCTGCGTCCTCGCGATATGGTGATCGTGTCCAGTGCCACTCCACAGCCTACTGAGCTCACGATATGGCAGTCGGGTCCAGGCATGGCCCACAGCATCTGGAGCTGGCAGAGGAGGCGAAGGAGGACGAGAGGGAAGGAGAAGGAGCGAGGAGAAGAAGGCGAAGGAGGAGAAGGATGTCCGGCACCTTTGTTAAAATCTAGAGATCCTCACCTGGCAGGTGGGGAAAAAGAAACTTTGTAGTTATTTTGCAAGCTCTTCGCAATGATAATTCTTTACAAGGATCTTTTGCTCAATTCCCAGATTCTGAATGCCATGCAACCAACCAACACCCCATCATCGATGCCCAGCCTTTGTTGAAGAGGCCGAAAGGTGAGGCGTTTGCACCCTGCCAGTGCCCTGGCAAAAGGCCATGGCGAACCACGCCTCATCTCACCAGGTCGTGGCCGGTCGAACGGAAGCCGGAAAGGCTGCAGAGCTTGGAAGCTGGGCCAACTTCGTCCCATCCAGTCACATCATGACAATCATGGGACAAACCAGGATAGAATAGGGATGACTACGATGACAAATATTGTTTCTATATACCAGGATATCCAGGGTTGAGTGATAACTGGGAACCCTAGAGTGATGTGTCCCTAGCAATCTATAAATGGGCGTATGACATCCCAATCATTCAGACTATCCATCTACCATATAATTAGATGTAATTAGATGAGGTTGAAGACCCATTCGCCACCTCCAATTCCTCTGGATGACCTGGATGTCTGCGTCCCTCGCACCATTTTCAGAATGAAATACACATGCAACTGCACACCGGATAGTTTAGCGGCGAATTGTGAAACGTCAAATTTCGGGAAATGCGGGGACGGGGAAGAGCTCTAGAGATGTAGCAGGACTTGGCAGTTTGTCTGGTAACAAATGGATTAGGTCTGTCTGAGCGAACACCAGACTGTGAAACTATTGACACTAATGACGGCGCTGATATCATCAAGAATCAAGACCCAACTGCAAAAGCAAAAGGCTTGAAAGGTTGAACTCGGGAGAACTTTTCATACAAAATGCAATCAGAATCGTTGGGATGATATCAGCTGGATCGGTGTGAAACATTATGCCGGCTTTGCCTTCTGCTTCGCCCTGCAGGAGGAAGAAGCTGAGATGTTCAAGTGCTTGGCAGATGGGACTTCCCGTGATTTCCCTCAGTTTTTTTCGATGAAGAAACTGAGAAACTGAGAGAAGCCCGGGGCCTTTGCTGCAGCTGATCCACGCAAGCTTGGATTTGCTTGCTCAGAGGATGCCTCAGCCCGGCCCTGCCTTTGGTCCCACCAAATGCACCAGATTTTGCTGAGATCCCAAGCTCTTCCCCCAATTCCTGCAGACAGCTGTCGTAAGCCTCGGTCCATGTGGGTCCTAGTCGTCATGGGGGTACCCCAATAGCTGGATGGTTTATACTGCTGGAAAATCATATAAAATGGATGATTTGGGGGTACCACCATTTTAGGAAACCACAGTATCATTTTAAAAAAACTGACCACTTCCCATACTAGAGTATTGGAGGGTGGCGTTGAAGCATCGTGAAGCACGTGACCTTGGAAACTGAGAAGGAAACTCTCTGGTAGTGCCACAGCGCCTCACTTGCTTTCTTGAGGTGCTCGTACTCCGCCCCCATGTTGAAGTAGGCAACACCTCACAAAGAACTTGCCAGGCTGGAAAGGAACTTCAGTTTTTAAAAGTAAGGATCAAATTGATCAAATCTAAGTGATCCCTACCCAGTCTGACATATTTCGACGGTCCAATCACAGCGGAGAGACCTTTAAAGTCAACCTGAGAGCCTGACAAATCAAGCTCTCGCTGTTCGTGCTTCCAGTTGCTACAGGACCGCCTTGGAATGACAATCCGCTGCTGGCATGAGATCCGCTGCTTTCATGTTTCAATCATCTAAGCTCAGAGCTGCTATCAGGGGGCTGCGACTGCCTGCAAGTGACTCCATGGAAGTTTAGCCCATGATGGGCCCGCAATCCACCGAATTTTGCCCATGCCGCCACAAAGTTTGCCCCTGCTGGGCCTCCAATCCCAAAAACATTGATAGGTGAAAAAACCTATACTAACTAACCACGCCCTCGTACCGAGGATCTCAGGTCCCAGCTGCTGTGAATGCTGGGCCTGTGCCATGGCGACATTGGTCACCAATCAATCGGGGATCATTTTACAGCATCCACAATAGGATCAATAGGATCAGTAGGGATGTGCACAATACTGAACCGCTCCTTTTGAAAGACAGTGATTTGCAAAATGGCCAACAGTTCTGCCAGGGGCTGTTCCTCATTGTGAAAGCGCAGCACTCAACAGAGTTTGCTGTTTTGTTGTTCTAAAGGGCCCGTTGAAGACAATGGATCTCAAGATTGGATACTCCAACATGGCCATTGCTATCAAGAACACCGGGTTTTCGAGCACCATATTTTTGCACGACATACTGTAGTTTGTTTCTTCTTGACCAGCAAACAGCCGACACAACCAAGATAACGAAGTAAAAACGTAAGAACAAAGCAATACAAATCAGACAAGACCTAAGTGAGGCGGACCTGGAAGGAGTCAAAATCTTCAGAGAATGTATTCAATATCAGAAGACTTTCAACACAACGCCAAACCATAGGGCAACAGGTTCTTGTGCCAATTGGATTTTTTTGCGTATGTTCATTAGTGCATGAGTGTAGAACACAGTTGTGCCGACATAGCTGCTTATCCAACATTGAAAATTTGTCCAACGCACCAAGACAAAATAGACGTAGCTATGCAGTTTGGGTTTCATTTCTGAAGGGCGAGGGAGGGATGTAGAGGGTTCGTTTGTAGATCGACAAGAATACGTATGTTGGCCTGTAAGCAAGGGATCTGATAGTGCAAACATTTTGCGGATCGTGATCTTGCAAATAAAAGCAGAAAGACCAAAGGCCCACCAAAAGTAAATCGCCACCTGGCCTCCAAACTTGCTTCAGCCATCCATATGACTCATGTTGGACCCGCCAGGGGGAGCTATGCCAAGCTTTTAACTACTTAAATATCACTTCCAGCAGACACACCTTTTTCCAGACTTTGCTGCGCATGTTACACAGCTGGTTGAGGATGCGCTGCTTGTGGGCCCTGATGGATGTTCGCTGC
>BGPT01001591.1:109446-120358 GCA_003297045.1 Symbiodinium sp. clade C Y103
TGGGCCCTGATGGATGTTCGCTGCATGTGGCAGCATATGTTCCAGAAAAGGGCCCCTTGTTGTAGTGACATCATCATCCAGTACTCATCTTTCCACCATTCCCATCCGTTGACGTCCGTCTCTGTTACGCTTGGAAAAGCACCGGCCAAGCATTCGTCGGAATGTTGGCCTGAACAAAAATCTCAGCCTTAGCCAACACCCTTACAAAGGAATCTGCCACGGTGAGGATAGTTGCTTTAGCCTCACTGGGGATACGTTGCAAGTATGTGACTGCCGTGATCTCTTGGACATAAATGTCCATCATCTTCTTGTTTGCCCATCTGCCACGCCGTTGCAGAAATTCTGGATTCTCCAACGTAGACATAAGCCATGTAGCAGACCCTGCCCTAATTGAAGCAAGCTCAAGGGGGCGACAGTTATTGTAAACCGTAGCCGGGAGCTTAAGAGCCTGCAGGACAGAATACAGCCGGCTCCTCAATGTATTACCACTCATTGGCCAGAGTTGCTGGTGCTGTTTCAGAGGGCCCAAAAACAAAGTAATGACACGCAAAAGGTCAGGCGCATCAATCTTCGCTGACTGGTGTCTAGCATGTGTCAGCCTTGTCTTGGGATCTCGAATTGAAAGCAGTCCAAATGGGATAGTTGCATCGCCATCAATTGGTAGCAGCAGGTCTGATCTTGTAGCTGATAAGACCTCACCAGGCCTAAGTAGGCCTGCCCACATCAAAGCAACCACCCCAGCAAATTGGGTCCAGCCCCATATCATGGAAGTGGTTAATACCGCCAGCATCACAGGTCCAGGCATCGCTGTATGATGCACTCCGGGCTCATGCTTATTCCAGGCATAACCAAAATCCCATGCTCCCGCAAGCATCCTTCGAAGCGCAGGTTTCCAGCTTGTAAGAGCATTAATGGTTTCAGCGTACTTCCCATAGCTCATGCCGCAGTCATACATTTTTCGGCCATACCTTTCCAAAACTATATTGATGTCATCGATAAATATCTGATGATTGTCCAACATAGCTAGAAGGTCCAGCCCTTCGTCGCTCGCCCAGATGAAGAATTGTTCCAGGAGTTTGCCACGCCTTTGCTGCGTAATCGGCAGCACTGGTCGACCTTGAGGTACTGGAGGCCTCAGTAGTCTGCTGGCGGCTTTACTCCGTTCACCTGCAGTTCGCGGGAAGAGCGGCATGGCGTGCGCCCCAGGCAGCAGACAGGAACAAATCACAGAAATCCACAGCCAACGGGGAGCAAGAACAGCATGGCAAAGCAACCCCAGCCCCACAGCAGCAGTCCAGGTGGAAGAGATGCTGATGAGGTGGAAGAGAAAATCCAACAGGGATGCAAGGGAGAGTGCAAAAATCCAAAAGGGAAGAGGTTTGGAAATGAAGGGCAGGAAGACATGGAAGCGATCCACACGGGATCTTGGGCCCTCACCTGGGTAGCCCAGGGTGGAGTCAAAATTTTTCTGAATGTGCCTTGGCCCATTGTGATATTGCTGTGCAATTGAAGACTGCCGGAAGAGAGAGCGATCTGCCAGACAGAGGCACGAAGCCCCTAGCATCCTCAGGACCATTCGCATCCATAGGGAAGCCCACTTCTTTGTTTTGGGTAGCTCTGAGAGTCCATAGAGCTCTGCTTCAGTCCATGTCTCCAAATTGAGGCCAGTGCAGCTTGCTCTGAGGGGCACATCTCTGGTTGGGTCATCTGACGGATTCCAGCGTGTTGGTACAAAGGGTATTGTCATGTACAGGGCTGAGGCAATGCATGTGGCACAAACACGCCGCAGAATAGAGGAAAGGCCTCGGGACGAACTCCTCCCCTTAGATGTAGCCCCTCGTACAACATAGCTATCCACCAAATTCACCACTCGGAGCGGTCTCCTCTCTTTTGACAAAGCAGTAACTAACCTCAGGACTGATGCTTCCTCTAAGATGTTGATATGGCTCTGTTTCTTGAAGGTCCAGCTGCTCTCCACCTTCCATGCACTCGGGCTACTTCATTGACAAGCTGATTCTCCAAACCTGATACCTCCACTGAAAGCTCTGTAAACCTCCGCTCTCGGACATCCACAATCGCAGCGTAGAGGCATGCTGCAAGCTCCTCCACCAAAGCTGAAACATAGGTGGCGGATGCTTTTGTGTAGCTCCCCTCAACTTTGACATGGGGAGTTGAGCAACTGCATCTGCGGGCAAGAGAGGCCATTCGAACGTTCACTCCCAAAAACCGAAAAGGCTTGAGATGAATTGACCCAAAAGCACAAGAGTCAGTTCTCACTTCCTCCGCGCACTCCAAACCACGTACTGCCTTCCATCCAGGTAAATGCTTCAGATAGGAGCTATATGTCGTCTCCATAATCCCTGCAGCATCATTTGTTCCAGCAGTGTAGAGAAGTTGAGCCCCTCTTTGCCCTAGGATGTTGCCCGTACGTGTTTTCTCCTCCTGAGGGTCAAATCCAAATGGCTGCTCGGCGCTCCGCAGTCTCGGCCGTCTCATAATGGAAAAAGTTGTACATGGAGGTGATACCAGAAAAGCTTTCAACCGCTTTGAAGAAAGAAGGAAGGTAAGCCACCTCATAACATGGGTATAGGCCAGATTGTACTCTTCAGAGATGCCAATATCCAAAGGGGGCCCTACCACAACTCCATAGGCTGCAATAGCCTTCGAAACTAAACTCGCTCCAGAGAAAATTTCAATGAAGCCGTACTCGTAGGCAAGGGGTCTTTCAGGCCCACCTCCTGTCGGTTGGTCTAATTTCTCCTCCTCAAAAAGTCCATTCCTCCGTAGGATCTGTTCTGCAGGAGAAAGCAATCTGGTATAGCTACCCTTGCTACGACAACTCTTCCATAAAACTTGAGCAACGAGTGGGCTGATCTCAGCGCTGCAAATTGCTCCTTTCGTAGACGAAGCGTCAGTGGAGAAGACTCTATCAAAGTACTCTGCACTCATATCTGATATTGCTAGCGGTACCAAAACTGCAAGCAGCACCAGTTCATTTGCAGCGCTTCTGGATAGCTTCACGAGCTTTGGATTGTTTTGGTTGATAGTGTTCTGGTCAACCATGTGATAGCACTTATTGAGGATGGACATCAGTGGCCTTCTGAAAGAGAGAATAGAGACCCACCCTCCCAGCAAACACAAATGCAACACATCCGTTGTAAAAGGCAAACTGCATAAAGCCAATGTGATAAAGGAGAGGGCGATTCGCTTCATGGCTGGTGCCCCCACTGTGCATAGACCTCGCGAAGTAGCTCGGCTGCTGGAGTTGATATAGGCACCAATGATCCTCCCTTCATTCTCCCCCACCACATCTTTTGAGGGCGACCCCAAAAGGTCAGCAGTTTTGTAAGCCTCTTGACTAGCAGTGTAGCATTTGAAAGCTGCGCTATCTTTGTTGTCTGAGGAGATGGGTTCCACACTCACTGCAAAATAGTCATCAATGACTAAGCCCTGAAGCTGACGGTCTGAACGTAGGCACCGAGATGCAGTGAGTCTGCTCTCGTCTTTCAAGAGGCCAAATTCACGTAGCCATTGCTCATGCGCTGATGTTGCCACCTCCACACCTGCATGGTCTCCCTGTAGGATTGACCCAAAACAGGCCCACACATGGTCCTTGCCCAGAAACTCAAAATCCTCAGCTTCGCCAGGGTGTCCAGAAAAAGAGTGTAGATCATCCCCCCTCTTTTCGCGGCCAGACCGCTTCGCCATTGCTTCACGCAGCAGGTATGCGGAGTAGGCTGTTGTATCTTCCACAAGGCTTTTGTGTAATGAAGGCCCCACTGCATTTGTAGAACTTCGAGCATCAGTAACCCAGATTTGATGATAATAATCTTTACGGTCTGTGATGACAAGGACCGCTTTTGATTTTCGGATGTCCACGTAGAGATCCATCATATCAGGGCCTGAAGGTAGATCACGGCTGGGTCCTAGGACACGGCCCTCATATGAGTTTTGACCACGCCTATCGCCGATTTGCCGGTCTTGCTCTTGGTTCTTGTAGCAGTTAAAGACCTTCACCAAAGACCCCACTGGTCGAGGACAACTGTAAAGCCTCAATAGCCCCGACTGATCCCAAAGTTTTGCAAGTCTTGCCACTTCAGCAGGAGGGTCTCGGCATACAGGATGTTGGCCCAATGGCAAATTCCCCAGGAGACTCCTAGGTTCTCTGTAGGCCATGATCAAGCCATCTTCAATCATATCTGTAACATCCCAATCAGAGTCGCAATCTGCTTGCGTTGAGGTCAGCATATGGAGCAATATCTGCCAGAGGGGTGGTATCAACAGGCTGCACCCCAGGATAGGCTCTGTCGTAGCTTGCATGTCCCCCCTGAGCAACAAGGAGATCACTGAGTTCGCTGAGTCTGCCAATCAGCTCAGGATGCTTCTCCAGAGAAAAAGAATCCGCCAGGCCATCCGACTTGATAAGAGAGGCAATCCGATCATACAGAGCAATGTGTTCAGGATTTGGCCTCCTCCTCAAAGCTTCATCAGGGATCCATCTACCACCAGAGTGCCAGAAGTTGAGAGCCATGCAGACAACATGGACAGCCCGTTGCAAATGGATACGAGCCCTTTTCGTAGACGAAGCACCAGAGGGCATCCTGTGAAATTGGCCTCGATCAAAGGCTGGCACAGGGAACAAAGTCGGTGTCGAGGAACCCAAAGGCATAGGCCCCCGAAGCAAAAGAATGGATTTGCTCAGAAATGCAGAGAAGGAGGTCCGTGTCTTCAAGGTCATTGAAACCAGCATCGCACACCACTTCGGATATGACATTTGCATGGAGCTTGAAATGCGGCCCGTCTTCAAAATGAATTCGAAAAAGGTGAAAAATTCGGAGCTTGACCATCACATCTATCCACCCCCAAACCGGCTGTACTGTCATCTTGAACAAAGGTGGAGGAAGAAGGCCGAACAGGCTCCTGCTTGAATTCCATGCCACTATTGTGCTTCCCATCCTCAATCAGGGGCTCTCTGCCCCAGCTTTGGGTTTCTTGGGAAACCTTGGCTTGCGCTTGGGGCTGGCTGGGCTCGGATCGGGATTGTTGGCAGCCTGCGGAACTGCTGTGGCAGGTTTCTTGGCCTCGGTTTTTCGGGTGGTCAACACTTCGATCTCCTTCAGGTAACTGAGGCTGACAGCAGCCCAAGATGGAGGGACCATCGGTGAGAAAGGCCGCCCCGTCGCAGAGACTGGCTGCAATCTGTCTGCGAAAAGCTGCTGAGGAGGCTCCTCCATCAAAGCCAACAAATAGGCTAGGTTCCAGCTGCCGTCCAGTGCACTCTGTTCTAGACTGGCAGAGAGAAGTGCAAGGTACTCCTTGGTCATGTGGAAGTCGTCCCTCGCTGCAGAATCGACTGCATGTGCCAGGATCCACATGATGAGACCTGTCTCCTTGCAGGAACGGTAACCCCCGTACCTCTCCAGATAAGCTGTCATGGACACATCTGCTTGAGCCAGCTCGGAAGAGCTTTTGGGGATTGCTCTCGAAGGATTCATCCTCTTGTACAGCTGCTGTTGCACCTGGAGAAAATAGGTGGACGACCCTGTGGCTAGGTCCTGCTGCATCTTCTCGCGCCTTGCGACGCCTTTGGTACTCAATCCAAGCCCTTGTGACCCCAAACCTCCAGCTAGCTCTGAAAGGGGATCTCCTCCAGTGAAATGAGCCACCAACTGAGTAAGGGCTGCGCTTTGTTGGGACAAAGTATTGAACATTTGGGCCTCTCCGCTCGAAGCGCACTGCCCTGGAATAGGGGCGGCTGGTACTTCCACAGATGGCGCAGGCTGCACCGCTGTCTGTTTTGTCCTTGGAGGTGGACCCAGAAGCATTGCCGCAGTTTTGGGGGCAGTGGCCCCTGTAAGGCCAGCCGAAAGGCTTGGAACTTTGCCAGTCGGAGGACCAACGTGAGGCTCTGGTGCATGATTTGCATAGCCCTCTGTAGGTGCCCCAGTCTTCACAAGAGCCTCCTGTTGAGCAGTAACCACCTGGAGCTGTTGCTGCATAGCTGCCAGTTGGCTGGCCAGGGAAGCCAAAGTGGCTTTGGGTGTCCTCTTTGCAGTCGCCCTCTTTGTCACAGGAGTCTGTCTTTCTACCTGCTCCTCTCGAGCTGAGTAAAAATTCAGGCGTTCCAGAGCAACTGTCTCAATCCATTCCAACACCAACGGCACCACTGGAGCAAGTTTTGGCAATGCATTGGGCTCATCCGCATCAAAGGGGACAATGGGCTCCTGGGAGTCTGTAACGATGTCATACTCCCGCATTGCCAGAAAAACTGAATCATCAAGGTCAATGACCAAAAAATTCGTGGTGCTCTCCAAGTCGACAATGCCGCTGCCGATTTCCTCCTCCACTTGCAACTGGGCGTTGAATTCACGAGAAGGGCCCAAAACTCCTCCTTCTTCTACAGTCATTGCATCAAGAAGAAGATCTGAGGAAAGCAACTTCTCAGGTATTGCGGCCAGAAATCCACCAGGCCGTGATAGCAGGGGAAGAACATAGGTCTGCACCCCCGGAGGCTCGCCTTCCATCAATCCAGGCGGTACCTTCCAAACGAGCAAAGAAGGATCCGCATCTTTTGCAAACTTCACCAAGGACTTGTCCATTGCTCCAAGGGCGGAACAATGATGCCACAGCCTGCGCAAAAGACTGTGAGCTCTGATACTGTTCTGAATCCTTGGCAGATGGGGTCCTCCTCAACTGTGATCGCAATGTCCCTGCTCTTGGCGTTTGACACACGCCTGTTGATGGCTGGCGTCTTGCGGTAGAGGATGATCCAGTGCCTGTTCTCCTCCTTGACCTCAGATGGATCAGAGATCAAAGGGGTCTCTGTGCTCAGGGCAATGCGGGCTAGGAAGCCCAGGGTGTATGCTGTTTTGGCCCTGGCGATACTCTCCTCTGGTTCACAGCAGAGGGCTCTTGCCACAATGCGCAGGCACTCAGGTGGTAGGGGTGGATACCCGTCTTCCAGGCCCTGGAAGCGTTGAAGCGTTCGGAGAGCTTGGAATTCCTGATGGTCTAATGGTGGGAACTCGTCGTCCACACGGACCCAATCGCCAAACTGGCCGGGTCGTAGCAGGTCGGCTATTGACTCTGCTAACTCCACCACCTGCACTTGCAACCTATCAGCTTCCTTGGAGAGTTCTGCTAGGCGCAGTTTGAGGCCGTTACTCATCAAAGGGCAAATAGCCCGTCTATCTGGACTGAGATCTGGCACGCCCAGCTGAAGGCCGATTGGCAGCAGGAGGATGGCGGTGCTGAGGCTGAGATGTGAAGAAATGGGCAGAGGGTGCCGGAGCGGCCTGATGGAAGTTGAAGAACAGCCAAGCAGCCCCCAGGAAAAGGAAGAACCCCAGGAGAAGTCCAAAGAGCAGGCCGGTGATGAAAAGGGGTATTCCTGAGGAGCCGCAATGCAGAGGGCAGGCAAAACCCCAAACCAGCTCAGACAGCAGGCCAGCACCCGAAAGCACCCGTTCCGCCCAGGCGTGCATTTGCTTGAGCGGAAACGTTGTTCAAGCCGTCAGAGATAGGACTCACTGACCAAAAGAAAAACATGGCACTGTGGATGGCAAGTTTATCTCGTAAACCTGTGGCGCTCCATAGTTATCACGGGTGCCTCCAGCTTCTTCAGAGCTTTGTCAGCATGTTGCAGCGCCTAACAAAAAATGCGTAGGTCAGAGCGATGCAAATGTTGCTGGAAGGCCTCTCTGTCAACAGGGAACTCTTCAGGGTTTCCTGATTTGCACATAGCTTAAACAAGTGAAGTGTTCTGTCATCTGACTGGTAGATCCCACTTTTTCGGCTCAGTCATTTTGAAGCTTCACCATCTCGTCTCGAACTTGGAAGCGTTTTAAGCCAAAACGGAAAGGCCTCCTGATGCTTGCCCATCTGAGACAGAAGGGCACACAAATTCAGGTGTGTTCCTGGCTGGCTGTCGGAATCCCAGTGGCACCGCACCAAGTGGGTTTGTCTGAAAAATCTAGTGGAAAACTCCAAAATCCAAAACGGTTTAATGGTTTATCATCACTTTTCCTAAAAACTTGCCATTTGTGGGTGGTGCAACTAATTTTTAACCCACACCCAAGTGGCCCGACACGAAAAGGTCACCAGCCTGCAGGGTTTTGACATCTTCCATGGGACCTAACGTTGGAAGCTGAGACCAGCCACGGATGGGTCCAAACAGCTATCCCAATGACTTGGCCCATACTACCTATATCACAAATATGAATCATATTGTTGATTTTACATGTTCTATCTGTCTACAGTATATATATATATATATATATTCGGATATATGTATGTATATATGTGTTATATTCATGTGTAGGCTCGAAAGAGATGAAAACAACAAGCAACGAATCAAAACACCGCCATGTGTGCAGCGGTCAGCGCAACCTTTTGCAAGGTAGGGAGGCTTGTAGNTGTAGGCTCGAAAGAGATGAAAACAACAAGCAACGAATCAAAACACCGCCATGTGTGCAGCGGTCAGCGCAACCTTTTGCAAGGTAGGGAGGCTTGTAGCCCAAGACGTCTGCATGATGTACACAGCTCAAGATGGCATGGAATGTGCATGAGACTGACATGATTTCATCAGTCCCCAGAAATTACTGTTCCATGACATCTGGCTTGTTTTCATCCGATGCTCTGCCTGTTTACCGCGTCCGAGGACTTCATCCTCATCTTCTATCATAAACTCTCCAGTTCTCAACAGCCTAAGCAATGGTTCATGATGTCCCCCAACAAATTTGGTCATGGAATCACTTGGATTGACATTGTGGGGTACCCATCGCGGTCGGCCACGGCAAACAGACAAAGACTCTCGAATTATCGCAGTTTCTAAAGCACTTCGATCGTCATCTCCTTGGCTCTGCTCTGAGTTCAAGGCATCGAAAAGAGACTTCGCATCCATCACGCAAATGCTATGAGGGTCTCGGTAGGTCGCTGAGTCATTCGCAATCACGGTTGCTTTTCCAGAAGCTTCCAGGTACTGATCTTCGGTCAGCTGTCGTCCTCTGGGACTGAATTTCGATTTGCAGATACTTTGGAAAAAGGCATCCAAACGCTCCAAAGCGCCAGTAGCCGCTGACATTGAAATGGCTTCACACAGCAAGGAAGAAGAGGCCTTCCTTCTCAGTCTTTTGGATCTCCACTGCACCAAAGACACTGGTGCGATTTTCCTTGATTCATCAAGTCACTGGTAAATCCAAGAAGCCAACCATGCTGCGACTTCTCCTTTCCACTGGTGTCGAAAGCTGAATCTGCAATCAAAAGCAATCGCAACTTCTGCTCAGGTATCGCATGAATCCTCAGGGTCACTGGAAACGTCTTCAGATGTTTCACTACATCATTCGCTGCAAGCACATGCTCCATTGTAGGGCTCGGAAATGAAGAAGCCAAAATAGAGGCTGCTGCAGAGGCATCTGGACGACCTTCTCTAGAAACCCAATTCAGCGATGCAATGAGACCTCTCAGTTGTGTCTTTTCGCCTTCCGTCAGAGCAATTTGAGCTGCATCTTTCTTGAAGACCTTCTTGTGAGTCAGGATTGGTTCAAGTCTGGTGTAAATGAACTCTTCCATGTTGGTCTCAAAGCTAAAATCTTCCAATTGGCGAAGATAGCGACCTGCATAGTTGGTTCCTTCTGGGGACTGCAAGTCCTCAATCTTTCCAAATTTCAGCATTGATTCCAATTCTCGCATGCACTTCATGTGCCTCGGACCTCCAGCTTCTGCTATGTCATCAACTTCAATGACCATGAAACCTTCTGTTGGAGAGTCCTCTTTTCCATCTTCGGCAGGCAGCGTGAGAATGCATCGATCATAGCAGTTCACCACATAGTGAAGTTGCTCTGTCGCAACTTTCAAAAGTGTCCTCCTCCACCAGCTCGGTCCTGAAACCAATCCATAGATTTCAGTCAACAGTAAAAGCAGCTGTCGTGGATCCAATCCTTCTGGGCATTCGTCTTTTGGCAGTCTGCAGGCTAAGCGCTTGGCACGTGTGGTTGGAAGGGCTTGGAGAAAAGCAGTTTTGACATCCTTCACACGTGTCTTCCAGCGTCGGCTTGCTGCCAACTGTAGACATGCATACAGACTCGTAGACAATGGAGTTGGCGAAGAACGTTCTACTTCAAGAATCTGAGGATCTTGCCATCCCACTGCGCAGAGTCTTGATTTGGGATTGGTGGCATCTGCTTCCAGCTCAATTGCTTTGAGATGACCTTGCTGAAGAGCTTTGTTCTTGTACTCTTCAAGCTTCTGCTTTGAAACTGCAATTGGTTTGTACCGGTCCACATACTTGGAATCGATCACCTGTTCTGGCGTCTCCTGCATGAACTTGAGGCTTTCGACCAATGACAAAATCTTCACAGCACCTGTAGAAACCAAACTGTCAAGCTCCTTCTTGCGAGCTGCACGAAACACCACTTTCTCGTTCTCAGGCAGTCGGGCAAACTCAACCTGTCCAAACGATGATTTGGTCTTGGTGACATACATGCATTTGTCCTTCGCACAGTAGCTTGCTTCGGCTTCAGAACTCACAAAAGTTGCTTCATTCTGATTGCATGGCCTCAGCACTTCACGCTGTTGCTCACGGCAATATCGCCATGTCGCTCCAATGAAAGCAGTTCTGGAGTTCGCCGCATCATCGGGCATGTCCGCATCGAAGTTTATGACCTCCACATAGAACGAACTTCCTGGAGGCCTCGGCAAGGATGTAGGACCATGGTTAAACGGAAATGGTGCTCTTGGTGTCGTTGATGTCATTGACCCGTGACTGAGTGGTATTGGCTCTGTCACGGAACGTTGATTCAATGCAGGCGTTTCTGGTTGATCAAGCAATGGCTCTGGACCTCTTCGTGGTCGTTCAGCAGGGTATGGCACTGACAAACGGCGTCGCTCAGCCAAAGATGGCCCAAAGGAGCGT
>BGPT01001591.1:131809-147502 GCA_003297045.1 Symbiodinium sp. clade C Y103
CATGAAAAAACGCGTTTCGCTGAGGCGAAAAACACAAAAAAAACAAAAAATGCGCTCTGGCTGTGGCGCCAGTGCAGTGAACTAGCAAAAACACTGTTTTGTGACGCGGCCTTCTGCGCCCGCCCAGCCAACTACCTACATACCTATATACCTATAATTCCTGTAATACCTATAATACCTATATACGTCTATTTATTTCTTTAAACCCTCGTGCAAGTGCCCCTGCAGGGACAAAGCCAATCAAGTCAAATGAAATGTCTGACAATTCACAATCTTCCAACTCAAGCTGGCGCTGGATTCACGCCTTTTTCATGTTCTATATAATTTACCATCTACAATATATAATGATTAAATATCTAGCATACGATCAAAAATTAGAAATATATATATTATTATATTATACCATATATGATATACATAATTTACAATATACCCTATATATGATATATAATAAATCGTACATAGTATAAATATATATTATATAAAATATGATATATAGTAGATAGTACATAATATATGATTCATAATATATAATAATCAAATATATATATATAATATATGCCGAATAATGTAAAATATAAAAACAAAGATAATGTATGATATTTTATATATACAATGCAAAATATAAAGCATAATATATATAACATGTAATACAATATATAGAATATTATATAAGCATCACTTTCTTTTCCGTGGCAGGCTTGGAGTTGCTATTTTTGTTCCAGCTTTCCTGTGACCCATGAAAACCAGCGCTGGGCTGGGCCGTGGTGGGCCGTCTTGAGCGTTCACGTTTCAGATCACATGCTTATACACAAGCATCACTTTCTTTTCCGTGGCAGGCTTGGAGTTGCTATGATTCATCTGTACGGGGAAAGCCTTTTGTTCCAGCTTTCCTGTGACCATCCTTCCCCAAGTGCTCCTTGTCATCCCGCTGTGTTTTCATGAGGTAATACCAGGCAGAGGGAGGAATGCCTGAATCCAAAAACTGAATGGCAGACTTCAGAATCTGAGGAAAACCACACGCAAGATCATAGATCTTTTCCCGGGTGGCAGGTTGAAGGCGTTGCATGCATGTGGCAACCTGGACCTCTTGCAAGTAGATGTCACAAACCCTCTGGCTGAGCCATCTGCCGCGCCTTCGAACCAATTCCGTATTCTCTGTCATATTCAGTATGAAGGTCGCGCCGCCTGGGCGCAAAGAAGACAAATCAAAGCATCGTGCCTTCCCAGTTGAACTGGTAGGGAGGCCAAGTTCTTGTAGCAGTTTCGTGAAACGGCTTCTCAGAGTGGCCGCTGAAAGTGGCCAAAGCGGCTCTGATGATGCACAACGTCCATAAACTGAAACAAGTAGCTGAACAATGTCCTCCTGGTCTACACGCGCACTTTGATGTCTCGCAGATCTTCCACGGGTCTTAGGGTCAGCAATCCGTAAAAGGACAAAGCTGATCCCTGGTGCTGCATCCTGAGGCAAAACCAAATCTTCTCGCTTTGCTTGTAAAACCTCTCCAATTCGACACACTCCAGTCCACGCCAACGCAAGTACAGCTGCTTCATAAGGCCATCCCCAGTACAAAGCAGCAGTCAGCATGGCCAAAAGAATTGAAGCCGGCATCGCTGGATGATGCTGGTGTGGCTCATTTGCGAGCCAAGCAAAGCAGAGATCCCAAGCAGGAGTGAGCTGCTTTTTCAGCAAAGGCCTCGTCATGGCAATCCCATTGATGGTCTCAGAGAAACGCCCATAGCTCTTTCCAGAAGCGAACATCTCTCTCCCATAGGCAACAAGCCAATGAGAAATCCTCTCAGCATCAACAACTTTCTCAGTCATCAAGCTATGCAAGGATACTCCGTGGGATCGCCACAGCCAAGTGCGAAATTGATTCAGCAGTTGCATTCGCTTCTGTCGTGTCTCCTTGCGTACAACCCGGTCAGCTGGCAAAAGCGTCTCTCGTCTATGCTGAGCCCTAAGTCGCTCAGCAGCAGATTGAGGTTCCATGGCACTAACTACCTGGGGGCAGCAGGCGAAAGAAACTACGCAAAATCCAACTACTCTACCGGGGCAACTACATGCTATGCTGCACAGGCTGAAGGTCCAGATGAAAAGTCCAGAAAGTCCAGGAGAGGATTGGCGCCGACGCAAAAGTCCGAAGAGAGAAATCCACAGGCAAAATCCAAATGCAAGCAAGGCAAGAGAACTCCAGGGAACCCAGTCGGACAAGGCAAAGCCAGAGAAAATCCACATGTGATCGACGGATCCAATGTTGCTGGAACCAACAGGAACAGCGCAAGCAGGACTGGTCAATTGGATTAGTATAAACAACCTGACCCAATTTGCTGCAAACCTCCGCAAGCCTACGAAATGCATGTCAGCCAAACTCTCAAGGTCAAAATTGTTACAAATCCATGCTTCTCCTGGAGTGGACAATTCCTGGTCTCGAGTTGGGGCATCAGCAGGATTCAGCCTAGTGGGAGAAAAGAACCAAGCAGGGAATGTTCCAAAGGCAAGCTGAATTGCGCAAGATCTTCTGGTCATTGGCTGCAAACTCCTAGCGCTACTTCTGCCTTTGGCCAGAGCTCCTTTGGACACTCGCGAATCAACCCCAAGGCAAATTCTGGAATCTGGTTCCTCCTCCGATGCCTGTCCAAGCGCAGAGACACTGACAAAGCTCTCCAGGACATTTATGTGTGACTTCCTTTTCCATTCCCAGACTTTCTCAAGCTTCCAAGGAGTTCCAAGCAAAAGGTCATTGCAAACGACACTCTCAAAGCCCTCAGTCGTAGGCTGGTCCTCCTCTCTCAAAGCAGCACGTCTCACAGCCCTTTTGAAAGCCTCCGCAAGATAAAGTCCAAGTCCATCGACATAGGTAGCGGATTGTTTGGTCCACTGACCCTCCACACGGACATGTTGGTGCCCTCCGGGACAGCGCACAGTGAGGTCTTCAAAAAGGAAGAGAAGGAAACAAAATTCTTTCTTGTGAACACTGCCAAATTGACAACTGGCCAAAAAATTCTCCTGAAATCCAAGTCCAAGGAGAGTCTGCCAAAACGAAAGCCATCGCATCTTTGAAAGAAACGGTTGCTCAAGGCCGCATGGCCTCTTGTGCCTTTGACCGACTTTCAAAATGACAAAAGATCGAAAGGCCAGCATGTTCCCATGAAGTGTCTTCTTCTCATCCCGCACAAATCCAAGCGGTTCCGCATAGCTCCTCACTGCTGGATGGGCTGCCGCTGAAAATGAGGTGCAAGGAGGCTCAATCATGAAGGACTTGAAACGACCTGAGGAAATCATATGGCAGACCCGTTCCAGAAAACGCAAATCACGCAAGTCATAGCTGGCACTCTCGCTGATGTCCAACACAGGCGCAACAGTCATCCCAAGCTCCGCAGCAAAACGACTGATAACTCCGGCCCCACCGCAAATTTCGACAAAATCAAAAACAAGCAATGGAGGTCTGAAAGGCCCACCGTAGACAACCTCCTCAGGGACTGGAATCTCCTCGGAGTTTTCATGGTCAGGAAGAAGCTTCCTCAATCTGGCCCTGAGAGGATCATCCAACATGGTATAGTGACCTCTCTTTTCAGTTGAATGCCACAAAGCGGAAACCACATCGTCTTTGGCAAAACCAGAAACTATGGCTCCTTTCTGAATGGATGCGTCAGTCACGAACACCTTTCGGGACATCTTTGCTGCGACATTTGAACTCATCAGAGGGGCGAAAACAGCCAGCAAAACCAATTCCTCAGCGCATCTTCTCTTCAGCGGTACGACTTTCTCCGCATCTTCTTTCTCAAGTCCAGCACTAAGTGAAAAGAAATCTTCAACAACTGACGCAAGACATCTTCTGAAAAGCAGAGCTGAAGTCCAATTGCCAGATAGACGGGCTGCAAGAAGAGGTGTGACAACAGGCAAAGAAGCTGTTCTCAAGGTCAATGCAGAAAGAGCAAAACGCTTGGCAAAAGGTGCTGCAACCAAACATAATCCATTTCGAACAGCAACTGGTCTCGAGTCAATCTCAGCACCAGCCGCTTTGAAATGGTCAGAGGCCTGGACATCCTTCTCAGGTGAACCTTCTAGTTCATGCTTCTCATATGCCAACCGTGCCGCAACCAAAGCTTTGTAGGCAAAACTGTCAGTCTTTGATTTTCGAGTCTCCTCAGCACCTATCGCAAAGAAATCGTCAATGACAAGCCCAGTCCACTGCCGACCGATAGGAACTCTATGGTGCCCTTGCAAACGTTGAGAATCCTGGAGAATGCCCTCCTCTTTGAGTAAATGCTCATGCGAAGACAAAGCAAATTCAACACCCAAATGATCTCCTTGAAATAAAGAGGCAAAACCGGGGTAAACAACCCCGCCACGACTCTCAACTGCTTTCGGCCCACCAAGCTCATCACCTTGGTCAAAACGATTCTTCTTTCGGCTGACATTTGCCTTTTCGCTGACATAGGCATCATAGGCTTTGGTGCCCTTGAAGTCTTCAAGCGGGAAGCCAAAGGGAAGAAGGTTTGATCTTGCTCTAGAAGGTGTCACAAGGGCTTGGTGATAAAAATCACGACGATCTGTCACTGAACCAAGCAGGCGTTCAGTGCCTCGTTTGACCTGCAACTGACATAGGAGATGTCCTGGTGGCAGATGCCTTGATGGCCCCTGGATGTGGAATTCTCTCGCATTTGGCAGTCTTCGATCTCCAATCTGACGGTCTTGAACTGCGGATTTGAAGACTTGAAAAACGCGGCAGAAATGCCCAGGAGTCGCAGGCGAATCAAACAGAGCTAAAAGTCCATTGATATCCCACACCTTCGCAAGCTGCAAATTGGCTTCCTTCTTTTCATACTTGAAGCAGGGCAGTGCACTTCTGGGAACTTTCAAACCATGCCAAAGAAAACGAGGCTCAACGAAAGGCAACCAGAGACAATCATGTAGATAGTCTTCCATCCTCCATTGCCCACATCCAACCAGTCTCAAACGCGATGGATCAAGCTCCCTGAAAGGCACTAATTGAGGAAAATCCTCCACTGGCAGAAGAGCTTCGTCTTCAAAGTAGAACTTGGAACTCGTGACCTTCTTGTAGGGGTCACTGAACTCGGAGCAGTGCTGCACAAAGTTCTCAAGATGCATAAGGCTGGAAGCCAATTGGGGTCCGGAGCGTCCGGGGCAAAGAGGGAACTGATCCCGAGAAGCTCCACACACAGCAATCATTGAGCGCACCCTGTCAAAGATCTGGCATTGGATCTTGTTTGGTCGCCTCCCAATCTCTTCGGTTGTTGGAAACCTGCCCAGGTAGAGGTAGTTGAGCGCCATGACCAAAACATGCAGCACTCTAGCTCGAGCTAGCTTGACCAACCTCTTTCTGGAGAGACCAGGGCCTCCACCTGCAAACGCTTCAAGACATGGAGCCGGCAGAGGAAAAGCTGTGGTTGACATGGGCTGATCACCACGTCGCCTGACACGGAATGAATTCAAAAGAAACCAGGAGAAACGGGTGCGAGATGCCAAAATCCATCGCGGAAGACAAATGCACCAAGAGTCAAAGTCAATGCTATCTCGTAGGACATGAGGTCTATCAGAGATACCAATGTCAGCAAATTTCAAATCTCGTTTTCCTCCTCCATGGCCTGCTGACCTTGATTCCCTGCGCCTCGCCCCTTTCCTTTCTTCTTTGCATTGGCCTTGGACTTCGGATTTGCTGCCGGGGCAGCCTGAGAAGGAGAGCTGCTCTTTGCTGGAGTCCCTGCTAGCTCCGCCCGCTTGCTCTGGATTGTATCTAACTCCTTCAGGTAAGCTAAAGCCACAGTGATCCAACGTTGATCGGCCAACGGGCTGAAACTTCTGCTCCTCGAAAATGCTCCAGCATTGCGGTTGACGAAGATTCCTGAAGGAAGGTCGTCTTGTAAACATAGAACTGAGGCTAGTTCGAACCTTCCGTTGTCCATCACCGCCTGCTCCACTGCCACCGCAAGCAATGCCGTTGCATCTCGAGCTGCTGCCATGTTCTCCACTTGAAGGTAGTCCAGGATCTGCATGATCTGGTATTGGATTTGTCCCAGATCCCGGTGGCGAGCATAGCCACCGAATCTTTCCAAATACTTCGTTCCGCAGACCCCCTTCTCCATGAGTTCGGCAGCGTTGGAGCTGACTGGCATAGTGGGATTCATTCTGCGAGCCATACTTTGCATCACAGCATTGAAGAACAGGCCCTTCTGACTCGCAAGCTCGTTCTGAAGTTTTGCTCGTCCAGTCGAACCCCTTGTGCCAGTGGAGGAGGCCCCTCCTAAATCCAAGAGCGGGTCTGAAGTCCCGGCAGCAATCTGGTTGACCAAGCTCGTCAAAGCTTGAGACTGAGTCAAAACTGCCTGGGCCAACGGGTTCCCTTCTGTTCCTGCTGGTAACAAAGGCTTTTCCTGCTCCAACTCCAAAAGCTCTGTTGTCTGGGCTAAAGCAGGGGAGCGCAATATACCAGGGCTCGGCATGCTCATTGTCCTGGGTGGCGGAGCAAGGTGTTTTGCAACAACCGAAGGCGCCAAAGCATGTCCCCTCACCGCTTGAGAAAGAGGTTGACTCAAAGCAGGGCAGGAAGCTGAAACAGGGGCCATGATCTGAGATTCCATGCACTTTTGCTTCTCCGAGATCTCCGCAAGCTGAGACACCATAGTCGGAATCTGCTGAAGGACTGTTTCCATAGCTGCAGCCAAACTGGCTGTGGTGGGCTTTTTGGGCTTCTCCGGCTTTGATCTTAGCTTTGGTCCTCCTGGCGGCCCAGCCTTTCCAGGCCGCGGAGTGGCTCTTCCTGAAGGGCCGTTTGGCTGATCTCTCATCAACCTCTGATCTCCAACTGGAGTCTCCACCACATCCTCCACCACCTCTTGCTCGTTGGCTGTGTAGAAAGCCAGCCCTGTGCTGGGATCCGCATCTTGAATCCAGTGAGCTACAGCATCCAACAAAGAATCTGGATCTGGCAAAGCAAATGGGGAGTCTTGATCGAAACCATAAACAATCTCCTCTTGAGCCCTGAACTCTCGCATGATGGACAAAACTTCGGGCAGACAATCCACTGCCAACACCTGCACGGTCTCCCCCGTGGTTGATACGACACCATTGTCCACTATGATAGCAGGGACCTCGAAGTTTGCAGAGGGTCCCAAAATGCCTCCTCCCAGAGTTCTGCCAGCAGCAACTTCGTCTTCTGGCAGTGCGTCTGCGGGAAACACCAAAAGAACGCCATCCTGGCGCTTCATAGCCACCATAGCAGTCACCTCCATGTATCCATCCAACTCGTTTTGGGAAGGCCATTGAACAACGTAGGGCTCTACGTCCTCCGCCAGAGTCACCAAGTTTTCCAGGCTCAAAGGCTCCTCTGCTGTGGGAGTCTGCGACATCACGGCTTGATCTCAACGTCTCTGAAGCCGGCCGCCTCCAAGTAGACCCTTGCTTCCAACTCTGAAGGGAAACTTTGGGACACTGAATTGGACTGCTCCAAACTTCCAATGGCTCTCCAGTAGGATTGAGACGACTTGAAAATGGTTGGTCCCAAACCTTCACAACGTGCCACTGCGTAGAATCTGGACCGCAAATCAATTGGGGGCGTCCTGTTCGGTGAGCCCACTCTGCCACTGATAACAGCAGAAGCCCACTGGCCAGCAACCCACGCCCTTTGAATCCGCTCCTCAGAGGACAAACAGCAAGTGCTATGGCGACCCCCAGGAAAGCGAGAAGCAAGGTCCAGAAGACGCCCAGGGCAACGTTCAAAGCTCGCAAGGATCTGACTGCGATGCTCAGGGGCTCGTCCACCACCAGGTTCACTAGGAGGAGCACTGCTGACAACTTCAAAAGAACGATCAGACTCACTTGGAGAAGGCCCGCGGCCAGCAAGGGATCCTGAGGTGAGAAGAGCCAGGAACTCTGTTGCCTTTGCTGCCGGGCCCTTGACTGTGATCTCAAGACCCTTGTACTTACACGACAACTCAATAACTGCGTCGTCTTGTGTTGAGGTTGGAGGCATCCAAGTACCGGGTCAATGAGATCCACCTGGGATTTGGCCGAGAAGCCTCAGGGACAAAGTCAGAAGAAGCCTGGAAGGGCAATCCAGAGACAAAGAAAGTCCAAGCAAGATAGGCAGTGATGACAAATCCACAGGTGAGGCCAAGGAGGAATGATGCAAGAAGTCCACCGACAGAGGGTTGGGTGCAGTAGAATGGACACGCCAATCCGAACAAATGAGACCTTGCAGCCTGTTCAGCAAAGCCAACAATGTTCAAAAAGCTACTCATCCGTCTTGAGCGTTCACGTTTCAGATCACATGCTTATACACAGTATATTATATTATATATATATATATTATATACATATATAACGAAGTTCATTGACCATTTACCAAGTGCACGGATCATCCCTCCCAGCAAAAATCCCAACGAAAACCCAATATCTGAGCTCAGCCACCTGTGTGATCTGCCGAGACTCGTGGTTGCCCCGCAGAAGCGTAATTCCAGCCTTGCCGGGCTTGCGGATCATGATCCCAGCTACCATGCCAGAGATAGTGAAACCTGGCTTAGAACCATCGTGGCTTCGATACTGAAAATTTGGAACCCCTTTCCACCCCATGGTTTTTCAAAATGTTGGAGATTGTCAGAAATTGGAGGCCCCTCTCCCATTTCTGGACAAACGCAAATCATATCTGTTGGTCTTATGTCTCCATCAAATACATGGTTGCTTTGTTCCCCATGTTTGGCTGGGAAATCCAATGAAATCCAAAACATTTTTGGGTTAAAGCATCCCCCTGAAACCCTCATATTGTTGTTTCTGTCCCATATCCATTCATCGCCATATGCAAAAGTATGCAAAAGTTATGCCCCATGAACATCCATTAGTCATGTTCATTGTATCCCATCAAATATCCCCATTAAATCCACATATCATACCCTATGGACTATGGATCCAACCACTGCCTGAGAAGGTACTTAACCCCCTACATTCCTACATCATACCCAAAATACTTCCTTAGAAGGTACTGGGATCCATGGGGATAAAATGGTAGATCTTTCATCCCAGATCTTTCGAGCCACGGGATATCGAAGCTTCAACAGCATCAGAAGCTCGAATGTCTCCACGCTGTTGTATCCTGCAAAACGAAGTCGTCACTGGTGGATGGCTGGATGGATATTGCCGGGGTTCCATAGGGCTGGGGAAATCCCCCAAATTATGGATGGCTTTGGTTGATGGAAAACTCCGAAAATAAGTTGGTGGAGTCTATCCGAATTTGGGGGGAAAAACTCCATTCCATCCACGGGGTAGTCATTTTTGTCTATTGGAATGCCATACCACATGTGAGGATACCCCATTTTTGGACCCAAAAGTGGCTCTTCATTCCCAAGTTGTGTGGTTCGTTTTCATGAACAGCCGATGTTTTTGTCCTCGATCAACAAAATCGCCCATGAAAATGTAGTTTTTCTCCTGGCCAGTTGCGGTTCCAACGACACGTTGGCGTTTCAGCTGAAGGGACTGGTAAACGACTACGTTGTCGTCATCGGCCAAGGTACCGGAATTTGTCCACCGATGTTGAACAGCTCGAGCATGTCAAAATATTGACCTGAGAAGTACTGAGAATGTGAACTCTTCATGGCGTTGATTTGCAGTGCGCCTTCAGAGGAAGGAGGGTGCCCATCTACACCGAGAAAGTCTGAAAATTCCAAGTTTCGAACCATGAATATCGCCACAAATCCTCGGTTTGTGGTCTCTTGTTGATGAGTTCTCTGCTCCCAACAATCTACAAACTCCTCGCTTCGTCACATCACATTCATTGTTTTGGCAAGTGAAATCATTGCAATCAAGGTGCACCACAGGCAATTGCACCGGCTGTACATTGCTTTCCTACGACAATTGCGCAAAACTCCGTACGTATGAAACACAAACTGCCACAATGCTAGGTCTCCTCGATGAGAATGCTTTTCAACTGTTGACCTTGGAAGAATGAGACAATCAATGCTGCAAGTGAAAGCAAAAATCATCAAATTTCACGGCTGAACCCGGTTGAAACTGAAGTTCAGGCATGCCAATTTCAGGTGTTTTTCTGGCAGAATCTCTGGCGCAGCATCTCCGACTGGTTTCAGCCTTCACAATGATCCGACTTGGGGTAGCAAATTTTCGGGCAACTGGATTTCCAATAGACTGGACGACCTGTCATTTTTTTGGCAATTGCCTTTTATATCCCTTCAAGTGTCTTGCCGCTCTCAAATGTCGCAAATTTTGAACCGCACCATGTCATGCCCGTGTCATGGCCATGTCATGCCCATCGCATGCTGAGGCTGGCACTTCTGAATTGCTTGTTCCAAATCCAAATCTCCATCTCCAAGGCCAGCGTCCACTGTCATGTCCAAATGCTGTGCGAAAATGAGTTGTTTTGGCTGTCGAAACTGAAATACACCCAGAACATAAAGTACCTGAAGATCATTAATTGCATCTTTCGGAAGGTTTGGATCCATTCCAACATTGAACGTGAAATTGTTTTGAGAATGGCGTTATCTTACATTTTACTATGCTCGCATACTTCCAGCCGTTCGCTGGCTATTCCGGGGTTCTGCGAAGTTTGATATTGTTTTCCAATCAAACGACGACGCTCTGCATGATGAGTTTGGTTAGTTTCAGAATTTGGCCTCGTTTCACGTGGAGCGATGTTACCAGTTGATTTGTTGTTGTTGTTGTTGTTGTTGTTGTTGTTGTTGTTGTTGTTGTTGTTGATCAGATCACAAGTTGTTCATCCCTGGTGCGACGGTATGTCGTGAAACAGTTTTAATTGCTGTCAAATTGTCCATGTCAATTCCAGATTTGATCTGCAAAGTTTTCCACCAAGAAGAACCGACCATGAAATCATGAAACCACAAGCAGCATGGTGGGTGAAACGTGGTGGACAGTGGAAAAACCAGTTCAACTGATGCAGTAGATTCCAGCCATCACCATCATGCATGACATACAATAGGTTTACTCGACAATTTACAGCAGTATCATGGCAAACAAACTCTTGAAAATTGCAATGTCTGTGGCCATCCGTTTCAAATGCATCCGCGGTTGTATCCGTCACATGCATCGACAATAACAAATCAAATGGCCACGTACATTAGGATTCTGAAACATGTTTCGGACGACATTCTACGAAATTTTGGTTTTGCAAAGCACCCACCCAAATGACTTGCAAACAAATTTGAAAATTACACCACTGAAGATACAAGACAAACACATGTTAATTTAAAGCAAAACCATTTGCCGTCGTCTTCAACCGTATATGATGTTCATTCCACGGAAGACCTCGTCAGCACAAATTTTGGCCCATGCCCCACAAAAAATTGTAGCCACCAATTTCATTCAGGCCGTGGCATGCAATCAATGACCATTTGCATCCCATTTTCCATCAAGACAAACAAATCCAAACACCAAACCAATTTTAAAACACCACCCATCACCGCAACTGCGTAGCTGCTGCTGGCACTCACTCCTACTTTGCTTGGACCGCAGGGCCTGGATGCATTCATGTAGATTCACATGAACTGAAGTGAAAATGGAATGGAATGAAGTGCAACTGGTCGATTTGTGTGTCACTGTGCACTGCTTCCCATTTTGATCTCCTGCAGCACTCGCTCGTAACCAAGCAGTTGCAAAAACTCACATTGAGCTCCACTGAGTAGCTCAAACATTCCAAAGAGGTTGGCCCTGGGCTGCTGATTTTCTCTTGAAACATCGGACTCAAAAGTCCTTGCACCTGAAAACTTGCTTTGCAGAAATTTTCAAATGAAAAGTGTCGGAGTCTGCGCATTGCTTTGCTCTGCGTATCGGGCATTATGGTAAACGGGAGTAGCCCTCATTCCCGTGTGAAAACATTGGCCAATGGCCCATCTGCATTTGGACTCCCATTGGTTGGAATTTCAACTTGCAGCACTTGAAGAAGCACCAGGAGCAGCTGTGGATGCTGCTGCTGTAGATGTCGAGGTCACTCGGCTTCTGAAACGTTCCTCAATCGATCTGTGCCTGGCCACTATGGCTGGATTGTTGGTATACCTCTCTGCACGCCTTGTCAACCTTGAGAATGAGTCAGCAATGGTTGTAAAGACCCTTGTACGAGTCTCTGGGTCACTCATCCCATGGTTGTGCATGTTGTCGAGGAGCATGAGGATGGTTGTTTGGATATCAGCTGCATCTGTCCACGACTCTTCACAAAGGGCCTGGTTGAGCTCGGCTCGAAGGTCGTCAATCGTTGTTGTCAACTCACCAGCTCTTGTAGACAGATCCCTCTCAGGGTTGAGCAATGGGTCATCATCAGCGCCACTTGACTCACCCCCTTCCATATCCTCATCATCGTCCTCCTCCACAACAGGGTCGATATCATCACCTGCTCGAGCGTAGCCTCTGCTCTGTTGCCTCACCACGCTCAAGTATTGAGAGGTTCCCATGGCATTCATCGCAACCACATTGCCTCTCTCTATTTCGAACATCCTCCTCCTTGCCGCTGGTGTAAGCTCACGGTGTTGAGCAAATCCTCCCAACTGTACCAAACCAAAATGAATCCCATCCACGCTGTCTGCGAGCATCTCCATATACTGGCCATACTCTGTGGTCTGCTCACGTAGATGGACCAAAGATTCCTGCAGTTGTGGAATGGAAACCATATGTTGACCAATCCTATCGTCATCTTGGGCAACTTGAAGTTCCAAGTGTCCTGTGTTGATCTCAATGGCTCTGATTCGTCGCCACACCATGAACACTGCCGCAAGTCCGAGAAGTGTCATTGCAGCACACCAAACGAAGAGGATCAGGTAGACCAGATTGGAGTGCGGTTCATCATCCATTGGTGCTGGATTGCATGTTGGATCGTCTGCAGGGGCATCATGAAGAAATCCCATAGCGCCAGTAGGCTCAAGGCCCAAAAGAAGTGCCAATCTGGTGATTGTCCTCACCACTTGCTTCATCTGACGGTTTCCCACTGGTCCCACTGCAGATGCATGCTCCTCCGCATTGATTTGGCTGTAGCCACCATCATCCATCACACCAATTTCATCAAGCAGACACTTCAGCCTCTTGGCTGTCAAAACCTTTGTACCGATGTCTGCCACATTCCACTGAGTTCCAATTTGGCTGAGAGAGACATGGCCTTCTCGTACTTGATCCTGAATCCACAACACCTTGGCATCTAGGTGCTTGACACGTCCAATCCCTTGACGGGAAGCCAGCTGACGAGCAGAAGAGGAATCTGTGAACAACACATGTTCAGTGGTGCATGACCCAATGAACTCAATGCAACGTCGAATAAAGATCCCGTCGCATAGTGTTGAGATCATCCCATGCAACTCCGCTTCACAGCTTGAAAGCGAGATGACTTTCTGTGTCCTCGAGCTGGCGTATACGAAGTTTCCACACAGCATGTGCACACCTGACGACGTACTTCGACGATGTCGTTTGTCACTGCTCCAGTCGCTGTCTGAAAAGGATTCAAGCAGCCAAAACTGATCATTGCCCTTGTGCTGGATACCTTGGCCTCCAAGGGGTCGGCGCAACACCATAGTATAGCCATCACTCCCCTTCAAGTATCCAACCAAACGCTTGAGGTGTTTCAGGGCATTGACAGTTTGTGAAGTCATGAAACTGGAGAGCTCTTTGATGGTGAACGCCACATCAGGTCTATCCCTCGCAAGGTATAGGCACAGTCCAACTGCCATTCTGTAGAAACTTGCATCTTGACTTGCCAGCATTGGAGAGTTGTCGATCATCTCAAGTCCTTGATCAGCTGGGGTACTGGACACACGCACCTTTCCAAACTTCGCTTCGAAAGCGCTCACAAGCTTGCTGATGCTGTTGCCTGAGACAAGTGCCAGTCCCTCATCCAGGTGTAAGATCTTCCTCTTGAGGAATGAGACTTCAGTGCCGACCCCTCCAAGTGTCGAGACACTGATAGTGAATCGTTGCTGCAGCTTGTCCTTGAACATGTCCCAATGGCTCTGGTTGCCAACATAGAGAATGTCATCAACATGAAGTAGTATGACACTACCTTTTGATCTCGCCAGGCATGGGTGGATTGTGCACCATTCGAAGTCCATGTGCTCAGTCAGGTATTGTCTGATGAACCAATACCAAACACGAGCACCTTGCCGCTGTCCAGGCAAGTTTCTGAGCACCACAAACCACTGGTTGTTGAGCTTGACTTTGAGAGGTGTAGGTTGGGGCACCTCGAGAAAGGCATCTTCTACGTCGAGTGTGCCCAACACTTGGGCTTCTGCAGTGGCTCCTCCTGAAACTTCATCCATCTCCGATTGACGTTTCAACCATAAAAAAAGGCAATAAATTCAGGATGTGCGTTGAGGAAGCTGGTGAATAGACATCCTGCCGTTTTTCCAGGAACGCAAATTCTCTTGCTACAAGCCTGGAGCGTCTCAGCCACTTCATAGTCGGCACAGAGCTTCTGTCAGCACTGGCATCATGTGGCTCGAACTGCTTCAGCCTCCAGTCTCGCACAAACTTGGTTGTAAGGCGATGTTCATCAGCAGCAATTCCAGAAAACTCACTTGCATGCTGAAGAACACCCATTCCACATAGCCTTGCAATCTCAACCTCGTCGGCTAAGTCGTCAATGTACTGTGGAGGATCTTCCTCAACTGGCATCTTGGTGAATGTTGCTGGGTCGTCTTCCCATGCATCTTCATCATCTTCATCATGCAGATGATCTCTCATTTGCAAGTCTTGGCTGTAATCATCCATAGTATGGTACTCAGACCCATCATCAAAGGTCACTGAATTGACCATGCCAGAGTATTGAGACTTGATCTGCATAAGCCTGGCCTTTTTGGAGTCCTCAACTCGAGCACGTTTGTGGCTTGGATCATCGACTTGCTCCTCCTCACCATGGATCCTTGTTGTCGGAGTTGTTCTTGGGGTCACTGGCACATCTTGTGAACCCATTGGAACTGCAGAAGAGGCTGCAGCTGCTGAGGATGATGCCGCTGTCGTAGGTGAAGTTGGAGCTGGGGCAAAGTATTCCAGTGGTGTAGTTGGAGCTGAAAGTCCACTGAAAGATGGATTGGGTGGCCCAACATCAGCATCGGCCTGTCCATCGTTCCCAGCATCATCATCCGGGTCATCAAAAATGCCTGTCGGATTGTCCACCACCTCGGCACCAAAACCCTGCATAGGTTGCTCAACTTCCTCTGAAGGTAGTTGCTTGTCATGTGCAGCCATACTTGCAGCTTCGTAGTCTTCTCGTTGCTCTTCAAGATCCTTCTGTCGAACTACATGAGCGTCCTCATCGAAGAACTTGGATGGCTCAATTGCACCTGTAGGAACATTGAATCCAGGAGCAATAGGTGCTCTGCTGCTTTTGGTTGGCACCACACGTCCTCCAAATCCACTTTTGAAGTCATAGGAAGCACACTTGAAATTCAGGTAAAAGGCTAAGTTCACCAAACGTAATGTGCTACCTTGGATCCCTGGGTCCTCTATGGGGTACCTTTGGGTTACTGAAGTCATAAAAAAAATGAAAATAATTTTATAATTTNACCAAACGTAATGTGCTACCTTGGATCCCTGGGTCCTCTATGGGGTACCTTTGGGTTACTGAAGTCATAAAAAAAATGAAAATAATTTTATAATTTTTTGATGCGGCAACGGTGTTGCCTTTTGTTTTTCTGGGTTTTCCATGTTTTTCCATTTTTTTCCCTAAATTT
>BGPT01001592.1:0-53093 GCA_003297045.1 Symbiodinium sp. clade C Y103
CTTCTTTCTTGATGAAGTTTAAATCCAAGAGCCATTGATTTTGCCACGTTTTCTTCCAAATCCTGAGCTGGAATTGAACTGTCATTGAAATTGCCCTGAATAGGACGAAAGCTAGATGGGCCGCGCTACATTCCACAATCCACTGTAGCACTGTAGCACTTTGAAGGGCAATAACAGCAGATAAGAGTTAAATCGAAATGAAGCACCCAGGCCTTTTTCTTCCAACCAGCTTGCAACTTTGCCAGGCNGCACTTTGAAGGGCAATAACAGCAGATAAGAGTTAAATCGAAATGAAGCACCCAGGCCTTTTTCTTCCAACCAGCTTGCAACTTTGCCAGGCCAGTGGAAAAGTGAGCGACGAGTTATGTTGCGGATTGTTGGCTGCCGGGGCCAAGTGGCATGGTGCCACCACATCCCTTGATCCCGTCAGCCAATTAACGCTTAGCGGATTTTGATGCCAGTGGATGACAATCATCCAACAACACCTTGCGCTAGCAGCATCCATTTTGCACACCGGTGTGCCAGGCCTGCTGAGTGTTTAGTTGTATATATTATGGGCAAAGTATAATAATTAAGACCTGTCTTTTTGCAAATGGTGATAGGTCTAGCGCATGCGAAGTTAGCTTAGTTCTACCCATTGGCTCATGGATAACGCAATTGCATTGTTCACGAGCCAGTGGGTAGATGTGAACGCTGCTTGGTCAGTGGCTTCTGTGGGTTGAAAAGATTGCAGCCTTTGGCCAGTCATCGTGGAGGGTGTTTATTAGGCAACTTTGGGTTAACAAGAGCTTCTTAGATAGGAAAATTCCCAAAACAAAAAAGATTTTTCAAACCAGCCGAAACGTCCACCCAGATATGATATGTCAGTTTGTCAGAAGGTATGCCAGATAAAATGCTGATAGAATGTCAGATGGTGAGGATCAAAAGGTCCAGCCCTGATGGCTTTTGGCTTTGGCTCTGGGGACTTCATGGGGCTTTAATTCTGGGAAAGCATCCTTTGTAGGGTTCTACCGAGCAAACATCTGGTTTACAGGGGTTTTAAGTGTTAACCATCAAAACCATGGTTTCGAGGGGTTTTAACTGTTTTAACCATCAAACATATGATGTGTAATTGACAAGTGATCGGGGGTGTCATGATTGCATTTCCCTATTTAAAGTTCAGCAATGAGTATTCTACATGTTAGATTGTTGAATTAAGGAAGTGGAGAATAAACCATGTAGGTCTTTCCGACCATGGAGGGATACGCAAAATTGCCATCTGAATAGGACGAATTATAGGTGATTTTAGATACTCTAAATATGAGCAACTTGCTAGCTGGGATACACATCCATTTCGTATCGGATATATTGATCCCCACGAATTTCGAATGATTCTTTGTGGATTGCCGGGCTGGTTTCGATGGGTTGGATTAATGGTGGTTCTCCAGCTCCACATCTTTGCGGTGCTAGGCATTTGCCGGGCTCAGAAGCAGGTGCCCATGGGTTTTCTCGGGGAAGTGGCTTAAGACGCTGCAGGGTTTTTTGAGGGATGATACCCGGGGGATTTAATGGGGTGGGCGTGTCCTTCGTTGATAGTTTCACAGATGGGTTTGATTCGTATATCTGATGATTGAGGATGGGTTCTATCATCCCCTCAACTAATCTGTCGACAATGAGAATCACCAATTTTTGGAGAAACATCATCTTCCAAGCCGCAACTCATGGCAGGGTCGTCCACTTAGAGGGTGCCATTCTGAGCCTAATTGACCAGAAAGTGGGCGCCCTATTCGCTGGTCCTTTGGATAGGCCGCTGGTAAGTTTTCCATACAAGTGAAATCAAATGAACATATTTGAATTTAAATGGAAATGTAATGAGAAAACACAATGGTGGTGGTGGTAATCAGTTTCAGCACGACGATGAAATCAACATTGTCTGCAATCAAAACACTAGTGCTTCTTGGGCCAAAATTATACATATTATATGATGTCTAACTATGACTAGAATTCCAAGATCAAATCTCATAGATTTCACCCAATTTGTTGTGTTTCCATTCCAATTCTTGTCGCTGAATCGTCCAGAAAATCCACGTTTCCAGGATCAGACCTCCCAGCCGTCCAGGTGGCCGCTACTACGAGCAGACCTGTGTTGGGATCTCCCGGTGGAAGGGGGTGGCAGAGGTATCCCCAATGACTCACCATAGGTGGTATATAAACCATTCCCAGTGCTGGTTTATGGCATTGTTTTAGCCACATTCACCATGGTTTATGCTAAAAAAATCGAAGTAGTATGACCTATAGTTAGATTAAGAATGATTTAGATGGAATCAGCAACAGACAGAACTGGGGAAGCACAATCTCTGCTTTCCACGGCCTTAGTAATTCACTTCTACAACTGTACTCACAACGAGAATGTCATTTTTTTTAAATTGAAGCCACGGGACGTCCCATCCGGACATTTTGGGTGACCGCACCACTATTGTTGCAAAATCTAGGGCTTCCAGTAAGAATACCAACATAAATGGGCGGTCGCCTTCCTTGATAGAATTCCAGATTCTCCCTACCGTGACATTCTCTTCAGAGTGCGGTTGCCCTATATGGGAATCAAACATGACTGGCTGAAATATCCCCGAACTACCCTCTGGTAAACTAACATAGCTATGGAAAATCACCATTTTTCATGGGAAAATCCACTATAAATGGCCATTTTCAATAGCAAAATGTTAATTTACCAGAGGGTAAATGGACCAATGAAGCTTTTAATGGGACAATCATCGAACCAACTGGGAGATTTTCCATGGTCGTCCACCGAAAATTAGAGTGAAGTCTCTAAATTTCGGGTGATTGTCAATTGCCCATGATCAGTTGGGTTTCAGTTTCTATCAGATAACCACACTATGCAAGGTGCTCTTTGTACATCAACACATTCTCATCTATTGCCAGTTTTCAGTTAAACATCATCTAACTCATTTTTTTTTGGCCAGTTTTAATCGATATTTCCTCAAAATAATACCCATTTGCTAAAGGGGTTGGTCCATTGTGGTAATCCCCGGATGTTTGAAGCCACCAGTTATCTTGGTTACCCATTGTAGCCACCACTTTGCATCGTGAACTTACCACTTTTCATGTTTATATAATGTTATATAATGTATTCTCTAGCAATGAAACGTGGCTAGCTGGACAATTCCCTCTTTAGTTCAACGATTTTCCGGGCTATAAACCTCCATTTATGGGGGGGTTTTCCTCTAGTTTCCATATTTTATCCATAGTTTTCTTATGATTTTATCCATATTTTATCTATTTGCCCCATATTTTATCCATATTTTTCCGGTACTTTCCTATGATTTGCCCCATACTTTCCCAGTGTTCATGGTGGATCTTCCGGGGAAGCCGCCCTGCCGTCCTTGTCCGTCAGGTCCGATACCTCTGGAGTGAGGAGGCGCGACGCTTCCGTCCTGCTGGGGTGAACCACCTGAGTGGGCAAGAAGCCTACAAGGTGCGAAGTTCGGATGGGGGACGGGGACATTTGAACCAAAGAAAAACTGGTTGATTGGTTCTTGGGATACTACCAAGGTTATGGGGGATCACCCATAGTAGGGAAAGTGTTGAATCAACCAACTAGTATGGGGGATGGGGGGACCTTTCGGGAAATTCTTTGGGGAAACCAGGGTGAAATTTCTTTGTCGTCTTTTTCCGGGATTTCGATGGATTTAGCATGATATTTCGCCGGTGAAAACTGGCGGCCCAATCAAATATGGGGATTTGAGTAATAAAGACTTGGTAGAATTATAGATCTTGTTGATTCGTTTTTCCAAAGACGATGGGTGATGATGGGCCGTGGGATTGCTGGCTCAGTGTCGCTGGAACTTTCGGAGGTTTTTGTTTGGGAAGTTCCGAGTTTCTTGGAAAAGTAAGGTGTTATGGTACGTATTTGCACATTTTGTGCACGTGTGTACGATTGTGCCGGTATAGAGATATACATGCGGACAATCACACAGGTTTAAGTGGTGTAAATGTACAGATATTTGGAAATGTAATTGAGTAGTGATAGTAGCCCCAATGGCGATCAGAATCAAACGTGAGCCAGGACAATGAAATAGATGTCACACGGACGAATAAACACACACCAGTTCAATATTTTTGTCCTGCTATCACAGGCGCAGCCGCATTATGAATTGAAGTGTTGTCATGTATATAGCTATTGATTGTAATGACAACGAGTCTCAGCAGGATGTTTGTAGCTTCTCTGTGTGTGTAACTCTAATCATATGTTCTAAACATACCACATATTGGTGAAACTGATCACGATATAAACTGTGTTTATGGTAGATATAAGTTGGTTTTAAAGCACTATGAACTAGAGATATGATATATCTAACATAAACGACAGTTAACCTAGCTATAGAACACCTTAGCTATTGACACTCCCAAGTTCCAATGGGAAGAATGTGGGATGATCATCTATGAACGGCTGATTTTCGCTTGCCAGATTAAATTACCAGGGGGTGTACCCTCTGGTAAACGAACATAATTATGGACAATCACCATTTTAATTCCAATGGGTAAATCAACCATACATGGCCATTTTCCATATTCATGTTAGTTTACCAGAGGGTCAATATACATGTATCCCACCAAAATGTTACAGACATTGTTCCTTTTGATATTCCCGGGGATTCACATCCATCATAGGATTGAAACACCATCAATCATCATCATGGATTAACATGGATTACCCTCTGGTAAACTAACAGTTTGCTCTGGAAAATCACCATTTTAAATGGGAAAATCCACTATAAATCCCCATTTTCAATAGCAAACTGTTAGTTCACCAGAGGGTAATTTCTCATTGTGGGTTCATCCCCATTTTTGGATGTCTCTGGGTTAATCTCATAACGACCTCACTGTTCTCCCTGGAGATCCTGGTGGGGGAAAGCATCCCCAAATGGGCTGTGGTTCAGGTTAGTGAATTATTACCATTTGCCCAGATGTATCGATCACAACTATAGATTGCCACGTTTTCTGCTGTTTCCCTTCATCACTGGATTGGTTGAAGGGAAAATTGAAACCGGAAACCTCTAGTCTATAGATGGGGAAACCTATGGTTTCCGGTTAAGATTTTCCCTCTAACCAGTGACTTCATGTTCACCCCGACCCAGGCTTTGGATGCCGGCGGCTTGGCGGAGACCTTGGCTCTGGAGCGACTGGACAGGCGAAGGGACGAGGGTAAAATGGGGGAATTCACCAGCAAAATTGGTAATTTTTAACGAATAGAGATCAGGATTTTGCAAAATTGAAACCATAAAAGATTGGGTTTTTTTAATGGACTTCACCAGAAAAAAATGAATTGAAGCAGATTCAAGTCCATCTAAGTAAAAAAAACATGAGATTTTTGCAAGATGTTCAAACACAACGGATTTTTCATCAACAGAAATGAAGACAATGGCGGGGGTGATGTCGTCGAGCGTGGTTCCCAGATTCCCAGCGGGTCTTGAATTTTGATCCATGCCTCAATAATCCTTTTGGCCAAATGTCCGAGAATAAGGTGCTTCATTAAAAAAAAACTTTGCTTAAATCATCACTTTCCATATGAATTTGGCCATTTTATGACTTTCCAAAAATATCCCCATAATTCACCATGAATTTGTTGGTGAACTCCTGGAGTTCTTTGGCATGGATTGGGATTTATCATCCACCGTCTAGATACCGGCTGATCATTTCCAAGGGGCTACCCCATAGTTAGCTAAGGTGATTTATAGCTATGGCCGAGGATTGGGTTTATTGTAGATATGATATGATATGTCTATAGTAACAATTTTCTACGTCAATTGAGGACTTTTTTTCAGCACATTCATAACTGTTGTGAAACAAGATTTGTTTTCCATATCGTTTTGTTCTTTGCTCCAGGGATCTCCATATCTTCCAGGCAGGGCCGCAACGCCATCAACGTCCACGTTCGGGGCATCTTCGCTTCGTTACTGGCGGAGTATTCGCAACCGAGACTTGCTGCGGAACGTGTCCGAAAAATGGGGGGACTCCAACATGGGATGCGGGATGCGAATTGTGAACAAACAATTATGACATCATCAATTTGGGGATGTGTTTTGGAGTACTCATACTGTAGGAAATTCTCGAATGCTGTCTAAGAAATCTGGTTGCATGACCTTGCGACCTTGTCTGAGGGTCTGTGAATGATGCTACGATTGGATACCCTCTGGTAAACTAACAGTTCGCTATTGAAAATGGCCATAGAAAGTTCGTGGATTTTCCCATTGTTCAAATAGTGATTTTCCATAGTTATGTTAGTTTACCAGAGGGTAAACCAAGAAAACTATGGAGAATCGGCCAGAAATATGGGGATTTTCCAAGCAAAACATGGCATATCTGAGCTCCCAGGATCCGCCAAGACGGGGATTTTTCGAGATGAACTCATCGACGTTTGACCGAACGAAAAGGATAGCCTCTGGTACTCTGTCACAGTTTGCAAACTGGAAAATCACCATGTTCTTAATAGGTAAATCATATTTTTTCATGTGTCATTCTCCATAAGCTATAACATGTTGATGGTCCTGAAATGGGGTCTACTACCGACTCATGATTGGTCAGCTGGCACGAAGGGTTATCCTATCTATATCCTACTGGTACATGAAAAAGCTGGTGAAATCCAACATTTGTTCGGACAAGTCCTCCGTATGTTAGTTGGATGAAGCTCCCTATTCAAGAGGTTAAACCAATTCAAATCCCTCAGTTTACTTACTTGCTAAGTCACATTAAGTCTCGGCTTGTGCATATTTTCTGCCGAATGTATCTCCAATTTAAGTGGATGTCACATCCCTTTTTTTGGTAATCAACCCGAGTCAGCCTGAGGATCTATATCTTTCAGATGCACCTTGGCCCCAGGTCGAAGCTGGTGCGGCTAGGTGGTTCCCTCTGAGGTATGTTGGTCAGTTTATAAAGCCTAATCATGTGGTAAAACCAATTTTTTACACATCCCATTCACCGACCATTTGGGGTCATTGTACATTGTCCCAAATAGGGGTCTACCTGGTATACCCAACAATAAAACCTATATAAACCGATGGTTTGTTATTGGGCTTACCACATTATGTTCCTATAATGCCATCGCCATAATGTTAAACACAGCGCAGAAACCATGGTTGGAACCCATTTAGAGGGTGTTTAAGATTCGGACGATGGGATTGCATATGCATGTGTAGAATTGTGTGTATATATATATGTATGTATACATATACATATATAACTAACTAGTTCGATATTATCTACCACAAACATCCATAAACCATACTTTAACCCAGTGAACTCAACCAAGGTTAGCGTTCTCGTCCCGGCGGCACAACCTTGGTAAAGGGATGCCCAGTTACATGGGACCCCCCCAGGTCTTGAGGGCACCACAGCTAAAAGGCATGTCTTTTTTTTTTTTTTTCGCAGAAATATGTATACTGTATATTGTATTATTGTACTTATATATATATACATACAGATGTATCATTAGATCAATGAAAATTTCTTTATTCTCTCTTTGATGTGCATTTTATGAGTTATTGGGGGATTTTTCACCATTTAATCATCATCTACAGAAGGGTTGCAAGTTGGTGCCCGTTAGTTGCTTTGTAACGAGCGGTTTTTTCGATGGTTTATAGTCGATATATCTATAGATAATGGAGTTGAAACAACAAGCACAACTGATGCTGAATCATCCCCTGATTCACCCCAGTAGTTCCATCAAACCCGGCTAAACCCTATTACACCCCATGAAAAAGCCCATTAAACCCCAATGTTGAACCCCAAGAAACACTACTAAACCCCATTAAACCCTAGAAATTACTTACTGGTGCTGAATGTAGGGAATGGGGGTTGCTGGGATGATTATGAAAATGGTTATTATAGGTCAACAACCCCCATTCCCCACTAAGCACCAGTAAGATTAATAGAAATTATGGCTATGTAATTTCTCCTAATTCCGTCACTATTGGCATCTCTCAGGATGTGCATCTGGTGCTACCTCTTCTTCAACTCCTGGACCGGATCTGGCGCGACCGTTGTGATTCCAATGGGGATTTGACCATCAAACATGGGGATTTCAGCAAGAAACATGGTGGTTTTATGGAGAGATCCATGGTTTATCTTGATAAGATGAACTGGACATATCATGACATATCCATAGTTGAATCTTCAATATTAAAAACTTAGATACAGCTTTTTGTACGGGATCGATATCATCACTTCAGGGCAAGCTATTTGCCACTTGACCTCATTGTTGGTGCTGTTGATTTAGGTTCTGCCTCTACAATGGCTCTGAAGTCATGCTTTCACGCAGCAGTGGAGAGTAGATGATCATCCCAGAAATAATCCTACACCCATGTTATAATTCATAGAAGTACGCATAGCTTCATCCCACTAAGTTCCTGGGTCAGGGGGCTATTTCCCCTTTCTGTGATCTCACGCGATTCTTGTGAATCAGTTGTATGGTTTGCCATGGTTTTGGCGAAACCACCAGGATCCCATGGTTGAGAAAATCATGGTCCCTGTATTCAACCAGCAATTTTGGGGTACACCTCCCCTTCAGACACACCCATGTATCCCTCATGAGAATTTGGATTACTTCGCAGCGATTCCCGCAGAATCCAAGAAACTCACATGTTCACAGCTGTTGATTTAGGTGTATCTGAAAATTGGGCACATCGCCAAATGACACGCAATGTGTGATATGCATATGATCACAGCAAGTAACAATATCAAATATAAATACCAATACCAATATGATGATGATGATGATGATGATGATGATGATGATGATGATGATGATGATGAGGATGAGGATGAGGATGATGATGATGATGATGATGATGATGAGGATGAGGATGATGATGATGATGATGATGAGGATGATGATGAGGATGATGATGAGGATGATGATGAGGATGATGATGAGGATGATGATGAGGAGGAGGAGGAGGAGGATGAGATACCATGGGATTGTTTTTTGTTGGGTACTTTATTTTCAGAGGCACCCATCTCATTAGTATTCCTGCAGGCCATGCTTACCAGCGAGGCAGGATGCATCCAACATGCACATCCCTGTCAATAAATCAGTAGGTTTGGGGGTGACAGAAGATTTTGGAGCCGTATTTTTGATGGCGAATAGCTAAACCATGTTGAACCCTCATTCTCCCACCCCCAATTTCCGATTCTTGGCACCTTTTAAACCCTCCATTTTTCATGGTCAACTCCCCAATTTTTGATCGTTGACACCTTTTTTTTGCGGGGAACTGGATGCTGCTTCTTCTGCTCGCCGCTCGGCAGGAACATTGCACTGCTGTGGGTTTTTCTGGTCTTCGGCAGCGGTGCTTGGTGCTTGGGACCAATGAGTGCTGGGGCCTACCTTGGGTGCGGGAAACAATGCTGAAACATCATGGGATATGTATCTGGTTGGTTGTTTGAAATTCATCTTTTATTTTGAAAACTACCTGGGATGAAAATTCAATTGACAAGCATATTTTTCAGTGATGTTGAAGCCACCAACTATTGTATCTATATATATATATATGATATACACAATGTGTACATATACTTGTATGACCAACAATATGAAAAATGGGTAATATCCACCGTATTGCTACTCTAATAGGAAAGATGATGATCATCCACTCAACCATTGATTATTCCTCTTTGATTTGCTGAGTCATGTTAACACCCCCCCACCCCCAAATATCAGCAGCAAAAATATACAAAAAAAATTGGCCGGTTTTCCCCCCGCCAGCATAAACATGGATTATGTTGTACCCCCAGCTATGCATATATACATATGGAATATCCCCTATATATATGGGATTGTACGCGTTATTTATGAATTAACTGTAGATCCCAGCTGGGATGCACATCCAAGAGGTTCGAATGGCAATGGCACGCTGAGGACCAGCTTGATGATCCTGCGTCGCAACCAACAGCAGATCGCTGTCACTGGGCCACGGTTGAGTCGTCATGGCCCAGAAATAGCAGTGATTCATGGGGATCTCACCATTCAAACATATGTAGTTATATATAAAATGGTATAATAGGGATGTAACAAAATAAAAATTACGGACTTCACACTACTCCCCACTATATAATCCCTGTTCATCCCCATCCCCATGAATCCCCATCATATCCCCATACAATCGTTTTTTTTGGTGCAATGGAGATATGATGGGGATATGATGAGATACCCTGGGGATCATCCGGAAAGGTCGCGACGGAGATGATGTCTGAAATGATGGCAATGAGATTGGGGTCCCAAGACTTAGCTTTCATAAATCAACTACCCTCTGGTAAACTAACAGTTTGCTATTGAAAATGGCTCATTTATAGTTGATTTACCTATTAATAAGGGTGCTTTTCCATAGCAAACTGTTAGTTTACCAGAGATTATATAGATTCCCATTCCTGTTGGTTGAATCCCCCCTTTGGGTAGATGTTTTTTCATCTTTTTCATCCATTGAACATAGCTTTTTTTTTTGGTGGCCAGATCCCCATTTTTGATGGTTAAATCATGTGAAATCCCAATTTCCAAAATCCTATAGAAACTTCCCATGGATATTCACAATCACATTCTATCCCATTAACATCCACTAATCATAGATGCATATACATTTATACATATGTATATAATTTGCCATTCCTACATGATAAACTCAAAAAAAATCCAGTTCTAGATGACTACCACATATATTCTTGTCCATTCATCCTATCTTTCCCATGGGTTTTACCAACCTCCGCCCCATCCTACAGCGGCATTCTGGGCCTTAGGAGATGGCCGCCGCGGGTGGCCAGCGATTGGAGAAGGTGCTGCGTGATGGACAGTGGAAGGATGCGGTTCGGTGGCGGCGGAGTGGTTGGAGATTCTTTTTTGGGGAATTTCTGGTGGTTTTTCTATGGTTTAGAGAATTTGTGGGGAATTCTTGGGTTTCTAAGTGTTGATGTTTGATGGGGTTTCATAGCTTCTTTTTTCCCGAAATCCATTTTTTCAGCAGTGGCTGCTAAATCTCGGTTGATTGATGATTAGTTAGGGGCTCATATATTGGGGATTATCACAATCCATGAGCTGAGAAATCTGTTCTCAACCAACCCCAGTATCAAGGGACGACAGAGGGTTTTTGAATTCTGCTCATTTCAATCAAGCAGGGTTTATCATTCCCGGGGTTAACATATATTACTCGTGACACACTTAAGACTAAGATGATATCTCTGTATATGATGTGTATAATTGGTACGTATAAAACATATCATACGATACAACATGATCATATATATGTGTATACAAAATAGTACCATGCAGTCTATCCTGCTTTACACAATGTCATTTATAACATATGGACAGAGTATTTATATATATATATATATATACAGTATATATATATATATATGTGCACAGACATAATTTGGACGTATTTGGACCATTGACTATCAAACATTTTTTTTTTGGGTAGCAGTCTTGACCATACCCAATTGCTGGTTATAAGATAAATGTGGCTTTATCCAAACATGAGATACCCAACGAAAACACTATTGATAGGGAAACCAGCGATAAACCATGGGATTTTGGGGTTCCCATATATTGAGACAAGGCGGATGGGATCCTGCGATTTTCAATCAACTTACCCTCCGGTAATCAAACGTGGCAATTGGACATCACCTAATAATGGAGGTTTTAATGGGAAAATCATGGAAAATCCCCTATAAATCGTGGATTTTCCATTGCAATGTTTGATTACCAGAGGGTAATCATATCAAATGATATCACAAGATGACACGCATCAACATTGGGTACGCATGCCGACTGCGAGCCTGTTCGTGGATGCCAATTCTTTTAAGCGACGAATCTTAAATTTGCAACGTTTTTTTGACTATGCTCTCATGAGTAAAAACATGTAAAACCCAAATTTGGGAATCGATATAGCCATTTTTGTGTGGGCGGCCATCAGCAAATCTCAGGAGTGATTAAACCGATCTGGAAAGACGATGGGCCAAAGATGGAAACAAATCCGGTTGCAAACATGCGCCAGCCGATGTCATGAGACAGTGATAATTTTGCTGTGACCATCACGCATGTCGTAACCCAAAAAAAAATCGCCAAGTGGCCAAGTGGGGAGGGTTTATACCCCCCCATGTTGTCTTTCTATTTTGTTCACCCACTAGTTTGAGATGGAATTCTCATGAATTTTCAATCTTTGTGGTAACGCGGGGCCAACTGTCAACAACAAACTGCGAACATCCCAAGATCATGTTTTCATGTTTGTAAGGACCCACCGCTATTACCAGTCAAAACGACTCCAGATTTCTACCTTCATCGACCCCCCCAATGCGGGAAACCCAACAACACACTGTTCTTTGTGAGATATTTCGGGCATAGTGAATCATTCCCTCTAGTTATCAAACATAGCCAGGGAGAAGCACTATTTTTGATAGGTAAATCATCAGAATCATCTATAGATGGGTCATTTTCCATAGCTAGGTTAAATAAGGGTACCACCAGAAAACACAGTTTGGTGGATTGGGTGGACGTCCAGCGGTTGAAAGGCAAGGTGAGGCTCCACAGTGAAATGTTTGTTGGTTTATAAACCCCATTAACTAGTTCGATATATCTGCCATGTTGTTATAGATAGTTCAACCAACTTAGCTATCGTAAACGGAGGCTCACCTTGTATGAATGGGGGTTTTCCATTAAAGTTATTTAGCCATCCATCTTTGTCTACGGTGTCCAGTTTATGTTCTGTTTGGAATGTTCTCCGCAAAGCCAGTGATTTCAAACCGGCAAACCTGGCATCAAACCGTGGTGGAGATTCCAACACTTGGATCATCCAGAAAATTGGAACTGCAGAAGCTTAATAAAACTGGTATTAACTATATAGTAGATACAACCTATGTGATTGAATCATGAAGAAAACTCCATGGTAGATAGCCTGAAAAATGGATTAGAATATAACCATGGAAGGTATGACAGCACCTGGTTAATAAAGGGTCATATCCCAATCTATCCCAACCATGCGTTAGCTAATGATCCCCAACAAAGCAGGTAGGTTCATAACGCCCTAGATTAATCCATTACCAGTCGGATCTTGTTCACAATGGTCCACTTGTTCCCCACAAAAACAGACGGGGAATGCTCCCGAGCAATGTGCGGTTGATAGCTGCTTAGGAGCCGGGATATCACCCCACTCATAATTTAGTAACTGAATACCTATTTACCAAGCAACCTGTTCTAACCAGTAGTTGCATACATCCACAGCTACTGCAAGACCCACAAAACCTAAGGTTTTGGTCATTGTAATATTTGACCAGCAACTATTTTTGGGGCATCCGATTTTGACCTAATGCTAGTTTTTCATATGTATCTTGATTGACACCTTGTGAAATGTACAGTATCATTTTCGAGATCCAGGGTCGGAATGCCGGTTTCATGTGCTCGAACCTATCTTCATGTACAGTACCCGAGGCTTCTTTACCTCCGGGCAATCTGTGACCTGTACGAACCACAAACAGTTCGAAAGTCCTCGTCCACCAGGTCGGGCAAAATCGCAAAGATCGGTGACCCGCAACCTGGAAACCAAGACCACCTTATGCAATGCACGCTGCCAACCTCAGTTACACTTGGACATTGTATTTTGATGGATCTTCAATCGAACTCCCTGCGGCTTGGGCTTGGGTCACATTATTGACGCAAGCTATTTCTTGTCAGTCTTTGAGCGTGGCCGTGTTTGCGAAATTGCAGCTGCTCGGGACCAATATCATGGCACTCCGGGAGCGTGCCGCGCGGTCAGTTTTCCTAGGGCCACATTGAATGTGTCATTGAAAGCCAGCGGTCAATAAAGAATGCGAAGCGGAAACTTACAAATGAGTTATTCAGATTTCCCCGATCTCGACATGGAGAGGTGCACAATTCTTGCTGGAAACGCCCTTGCGTTCGGATTTGCTGATTGCGCGCACTTGTGTTTTTTTTGGTGGGTTGCCTGTTTCTAGTTTTGCTTTTGCGGGTGGTTTCTTCATGGCTTGTGAAAGCCGATAGGTTGAACCCCCAAGCTGTCCCTGTGCGTTCGCGTTAGGACGTGCTTGCCACGGACTTGACCTTGGGCGATGTGGTGCAGGCTTGGCCGACATGGGGGTGAATCCCAGCTGGCAAATGAATAAAAACAGTGATGGCCATACATCCCAGGAATTATATATCGAATTCCCCAGTTGCAAATGGCTTTAAAAAGATTATATAACTTGCTGGGATTCACGTCCAAGTTTGTTGCGTGTCAGAAACTGGGGCATGCCCCCCAAAATAAATTAATTGGGGAAATTTTAACAGCCCGTGGACCCATGGATTTTGAGGACCCGTAACTTTTAAACAAACCTGCATCATTGTGTAGTCTCTGATTGGGTTAGCATCATGAGGTATCGGCACACGAAGCGGTGCATGTAAATATATATAATAAATACAAAACAGATAGATTAAACAATAAAAAGATCTTTTTACACACGCGCACACATGTTTTGCCTCTAAAACATATTATGCTTTCCGATTGAAACGACTCAAGCCAACCACTCTGAGCGAAATGCGGTGGAACATCCGAACACCCAGCAAAATTTCCTGTCAAAAGGAAAGAAATGAGACATCGAAGAAGGGAATTTTGATAATTATCCGTTTTGCCCAGACAAGTATACAGAAACGTGGTCAGGGGAAAGTAACATCTGGGTGTGTCAGCAATTGTTTTTGGCCATAGGACCCCAGATGCCAGAGAACCGGGTGTTCGTGTTTCGGGAACCCACATGTCAAAAACATCCATGTCACAATGCGCGGGTACGGGAAAATCAAGAATAGTAGAGCATATTTCTGAGGTGATGCAGGACATTAACATATTATAAATATTTTGGCAAACGCAGTAAAAAAAAACAATGCACTGCTTGCAGTTATATTTTATGTTGCGTTTTTTTTTGAACGGGAAACCATGGTTGTTTTCCATATCTTGGTTAGTTTGCACCCCATGAAAGCATTACATCTCATGAGTATCCCACCTTTATCCTGATAAGATACTAGGTAGTTGGGTTTACTCGTCGCGATGGGCACTTCTCGTCGCAAAACCGGTGTTCCGTTGGGAAGTGCTTCCCAAGACTTGTTCTGACTTATTATGGGTAGAGCTTGGTAACCTGCAAGAACTCCTCAAACTGCGAGGTACACCGGTTTTGTATCCCCAAGCATCATAGTCAAGTAGGGGCCCGGTATTCCGCTGGTGCAAGGGTAGCTCAATCCCTTCGCAAGGCTTCACGTCCATGTTCAAAAAATATGGTTTCAGCATGGAACACTGTTTTGTTCTATTCACATGCGTGCACACATCAACTCTGCATGGCACATTGGCTTGCCAACTTCATGGGATATGATGCAGTGCTCTTTACTTTTTGTGATTTACTTTTTTACTGGCTTGCAGGCTTGTCAGCTTGCTGATTGGCTAGTCGGCCAGCTGGCTGACTGGCTCACTGGCTGGCTGGCTGGTCGCTGACTTGCTGATTTTGCTTATCTTGCTGGTTTTGCTAATTTTGCTGATCTTGCTCTGTTCCTGCCTGGCTCGCTTACTGGCTGGCTGGCTGGCTGGCTTGCTGGTTGGCTTGCTGGTTTTCTTGTTTGCTTGCTGGCTTGCTGATTTTGCTGATCCCGCTGGCTTGCAGGCTTGCTTGCCGGCTTGCTTGTTTGCTTGTTTGTTTGCTGGCTTGCTGACTTGCTGATCTTGCTGATCTTGCTGATCTTGCAGGCTTGCTGGCTTGCTGGCTGGCTTACTGGTTGGCTGGTTGGCTGGCTGGCTTGCCGGTTTTCTTGTTTGCTTGCTGATTTTGCTGATCTCGTTGGCTTGCAGGCAGGCTTGCTGGTTGGTAGGTTGGCAGGTTGGCTGGCTGGCTTGCCGGTTTGCTCGATGGGCAAGCCAGTCTCTTATGAAATATGAATAAATATGACACTTTAAGTTACATTGTGGTGGCGTTTGAAAGATTCGATGAATGGCGTCCAGCAGGTCCGGATCTCGTGTGCATCTCGTTTGGATCTCGTTTGGGCCTGGCCCGCCTGAGAAGCACTGATCCGAACAAGGGTCGCATGCAAAGGCATTGGTTTTGACAGCGTTGCAATGCGGTGCGGTGTTTCGTTGCGTTGGCAGACTCTGGGCACCAAAGAGAGTGGTGTGCCAATACAACTGGAGACATCACAGGTTTCCAAGCCTCAAGTTCTAGTTCCACCTTCAAAAACGCAAGCAGAATGAGGATGCTGCAGTGCAGTGCAAACGATGCTGGCAGACTCTAAGAACTTCACAGCGGTGTGCCACTACAAACTTCAAGTTTGACAGCACAGTTGTCCAAGGTCCAAGTTCCAATTCTAAGATGTTGGTCGCAACCAGAGTCGCAGAATTCAAAAGGAATACGAAATACGAAAGACTTTTTCTGCTGCTCGGATGCGGTGTGCCATGTTATTGTGGTGGGATCTTCCCCCGGGTGTAGCACGGCGTTCCCTTGAGAATTGCTACGAACGAATGCATGTCATGTCCAACAACCTTTTGGTAAAACGCATGCAGAATCAGCGACCTATGTTGAGATCATACGTGAAGTTTTTAAGCGCATGGTAGGGGTGTTCCAATACACAAATCAAATTTGACGCTACATTTTGCGTAGATTTTGGCACAACCCCGGCATATGAAACGCAACCAGAATTCCACATTTGAACATGGAAAGAAACTGTTTTGACAGTGTTGCAATGCGGTGTTCCGTTGTGTTGTGGTGAGAACTGCGCTTTTGTGATGAGATCATTGCCTCCGTGTTCCATGGGGATTGTGGTGAGATCTGTTCATTGTCGTAGATGTTTTGTACCATAGACACCCCCATGCTTTGATAATGTTTATTCCTGATATCCCCCCTTAATTGCTGCTTTACCTGGGAAAACAGGTTCGTTTCCCACATGTTGATTACCCTCTGGTAATCAGACGTAGCAATGGACAATCAACAGTAATAAGTAATAATTGATTTGCCTGACTATAAACCCCCATTTAGATGGGATCTCCCCGGAACCTTTGATGACCAGAAAGGTAAACCCACAATTTGTGGTGCCCAAGGTCGTGTTCGGTAAGTTGGTGCAACTCCAGTCACTTGGATGACATATCGAACTACGAATCATAGGGTTTATAAACATTTATATAGAAACCAGCAAACATTTCAGGTTTCGGGGGGCCATCCCATGATTCACCCCAGTAGTTCCAGTTAAACCCCATTAATCTCCATTAAATCCCATTAAACCCTATAAATTGTGGCTATACCTGGGGGGGAACCACCTGGGCCCAGAGCTGTCTCCATTTCTTCGTGAAAAGACGCAGGTCAAGGACGGGGTGGTCTGTGCTGACTTGGCTCTGGTGGCTGGCAGTGCGGTGGTCAACGAGCACCTCGGAGCACTGGAGTTGGGTGCTTTTAATGGGATGGAAGGGATACAAAAGGGATTTCATGGGATGTTATGGGGTTTAAGGAGATGTCATGGGGGACTCCACCAAAGCAAAATGGGATGAAATATATATATATATAGGGATTTCATCATTCAAAATTAGGATGAATCATGATTTAGCACAGAAACATGACGGTTTTATGGAGAGAGAATGAGATATAATGGGACAGAATCAAGAACATATGTGCCATGGTCAAATTCGTTGGATTATATTCCTAGTGGGGATGGGCATTGTCAATCCATTTTCAGGGGTTTTGTATCTCCACTATGTTTGGATTTCCATTTTCAGATGGATGACCGTAAACCATATACATCCATATACCATGTTTTGACCCCAGCTCATATGGGGAGTTCAGGGGCATTGGTGAAGGGCAGTGAATTCATGTGAATTCTTTTTTTTTGCAAGACATGGTGCCCTAAATCCATCCCCAACTTCAACACATTTTCTTTTGGCATATAAAAATGGAGGTTTACAGTCTCTGGCATGGAGTTTACCACACGACTCATTTTCTTGGGTAGTTTGGTGGTTTTATATATTGGTTGCTGGTTTTGTATCTGAATTTGTTGCAGCTATTTGCCAAATATTCATTCTTGGGTTACCCTTGCGTCAATAGACAAAGATGTTCCATATCGTTTCGTTACTCTAGGTTCAAGACTATCCCAAGAATACCCTATATACAGGTAACAGTCCCAGAGAACCTGTCCAATTATACATGTATATTCATAGAAGATCCATATCGATTCCTTCCCATTGGTGAACAGAACATATACCCTGGGGTAACGTCCACATAGACATGGAAAACTTATGGTTTCCCCAAGGAAATCATCAATCAATTATGTGTTAATGAACAGCAGAGTAATCTATATCTATGTATATACATATATACTATATATATATATATATATACCATCGGAATGGATTGAAGGACAATTTTCTGGAACCCCCTGCATTTGATGGTAACAAATAAAAACCATGGTTTCGAGGTTCGATTTTCCGTTGTATTCACGTCATCCACGCCAAGGAGTATGTTGACCGGCGAGCCTATGCCCTTGCAAAAGGTGTCGCTGGAGCAGAACTCAGATGCACAGTTCGACTATAAGACACTGGGCTATGGATCTATCTGGGTAAATGGTTAGTGAGGGGATTATCCCCAAAACAGCCTTATTTCAGGAGGCGGGTTGATATTTTGCCTCGTGGTTTCGCGCATTTTTCTTCATTTTTCTCCGGTTTTAATCAATTTTTCAAAATTATGTGTTTGATTTATGTGTGAATATGACCCTTTTGTGTGGTAGTGTAGGGTGGGGTGGGGTTGGGGTGGGGTGGGGTGGGATGTTGACAGTCAGTTGAAGTTGCTTCCAATGTTGATGGGGTGGGGTGGGATGTTAATGTTCAGTTGAAGTTGCTGCCAATGTTGATGCTACGGTGATGATGGGGGTTGGGGTGAGGAGGGGTTGGAGTGGGATGTTAACGTTCAGTTCAAGTTGCTTCCAATCGAGGGGGTGGGATTTACAAGTTGCCTCCACAACAAAGTGGCTAAGCAGTTCAATGCACGTGTCGCAATGTACACGTACTCATACGTGTAGCTACCACTTGAGGAGCTTGCCACTTTGGCATAAGACCATATATTATGAGGTGAAAAAAATGAGGCGTAGGCGCAGCTTTGCCGGCGGCCTGATTTTGGACCCACCCTGTAATAACGAGACAATGACCATCTTACCCCAAGGCTAACTACCAGCACATGACCTTCTTTCAGGTTAGTGAATCAGTATATATAATTTGCCCGGATCTATGGATCTATGGCCTTTTTTTTGTGGGGCTTAGCTGCTTAGCTGTGGCTTTAAGATGATGCAATTGTGTTTGGCGGATCCAGGGGACATATCTATGAATCTATTGGGATCGGATATTGCCTGATATTGCTTATTGACAGCCATAAAGCCATGCGATATTGATAAATGGGATATCAATCAATGACCAGTGGGTTTATCTGTGTAAATCTGGGTTTGATATGGGATGATAGGGGGTTTCTTCTTAGTAAAGAAACAATAAAACACTCATAGTTTGATGGTAGACTTGGGGATGGTTTGCTATCGCTCTATGAACATTCGTGGGGTTTTAAGGTAGAGGTTTAGCTACGAATCCGGGTCATTTGTTTGGTAACACGAGTGTGGGAATCATCACCCAAGAAATGGCTATTTGCCCAGATCAGTCACTGTGAGTCGTATTTTGTGAATCCCTTCACTTACGTGATTTCCCCCACAATTGTGGGCCTCATAGATAGATGGATGGATAGTTAGATAGACATACAGACAAATCAATAAATACATAAAGAGATATTATATAGATAGATAGATCGATCGATGGATCGATAGATTCATAAATAGATAGGTAGATACAATCATAAACCACAGTCTTGTTGGTGTACTCTATGTTGATCGAATGAACATGGACAATGTATCTGGCAGATACAGTAAATCTGGAAAGTGAACATGTCACAATCAATTTGCATATGCACAACAAACATGTCAATGGGGAAAACCAATGTGCCGATGGCTTATGTCATTTTGCTTAATGTGAGTCAACCACCACTATTTGACTACCCAAAAAAAACAAACGTAGCCACTGAAACTACAAATTACAGTGACTGTACAGCTAAAATTACCGTATGGTGTTCATGGCGTTGGGTACCCCAAATCGCTACGAGAGGTAACCTCTGCTCCATCCTAGAGGTTACCATCAGCTCACTGAAAGGCGCCTATCAGCCTGATGTTTGGGGGCATCGATCTGGGAAGACTATCATGCCCCTTTCAAAATCATGTAAAACAGGAATCCAATGTAATGAACATCATCATGTCATGTGAATCAAATATTATGTTTTGAAATCAATGGCTGCAATGTAAATGAGGAAAAACACGTCCTTAGCAACACGATCCAAACAGGAATCACGTTTGACATACAGGTCACCACCCCAAACATACCAAAAGATTAGGCCTGGCAAGATATGGAGGTGTTCTAAAATAAGGTTGCCCCAATATTGGGGTATGACTTTTTTTTTGTAAGCTTCCATATGGAACTTTGCCCAGATCCATTTTTTCAGCTCAGGACACACGGCAAGAAGCACGGTCTATTCGCAGGTGCCGAACTTGGACGCGATGTCACAGGGGACCACACATGGACTTGGTGAATTTCACGGTTTGGCGATGGAAAATCATCATTTTTTACAGGTAAATAGAAGTAAACCATCCATATGATGCAGTATTATCCATAGCACAGTGTTGAATTGCCAGAGGCTACATGTGTTCACTCGATTTTCTGGTATTGAGCATCGATTTTCATCTTTGCGATCTTTTTGGGTATCACAATTTTAACAAGCTCCCATAGGTCCTTTGATTTCTGACGGGGAGGAACAACAATTGATGATCTTGAGTGAAATCCTGGACATGCAGGGCAAAGTACACTGGCCCCAAAAATGGAAGAGTTGCTGGGATGATTGGATATCAGCATCTTTCCCAGCATATTTCCATTGCTATTCTCAATCTTCTTGATTCGCCAGCCCAGCACTTTAAGAGGATACCCTCTGGTAAACTAACAGTTTGCTATTGAAAATTGCCATAGAAAGTTCGTGGATTTTCCCATTAATAGCATGGTGATTTCCCATAGTTATGTAACAGTTTACCAGAGGATAATCATAATGCAAGTTACAAGCGATGTTTGGTCTGCATGTCCCGGATTCCTGGGGGGCGATCCGATCCTTAGTCAGGTTACTGACGACGAGGCTCCCATCCACCCATCACCTTTTAATGGAAGCCGCACACTGTAGTTGTTGTGAAGCTGAAGTTGATTGGGATACCCTCTGGTAAACTAACATTTTTAATGGGAAAATCAATGATAAATCCCCATTTTCAATAGCAAACTGTTCATTTACCCTATAGGGTACTTTAGAGGGCGTAGCTCAATACGAATCCCCAGCGAACTTGATTTTCAGGTAGAGATCATCCTAAACCACACGACGAGGACCTCCCAGCTATGTTTCTTGCTTTATTTTCACCCATCCAACAGTAAAATACCTGCTTTAAATTTGTAAAACCTCAGTGATATGAGTGAAATCAATCAACATCAGTCAAGAAAATGTATCAACAGACTGGGGCTTAATGATCAGATCTGGTATATTCAATTTAGCAATGACCTGGCGCACCAGTAAACCTTTGCAGTTCTATATCTACTACATATAAAGCCAAGTTATAGCAGTGAAATCAACCAACTCAATGAGTGTACAACTAAAAAAACTGGGGGTTAACATAGTGACATGTCTGACAATAGCGAAAGCTAGCTTCGGCTAGCTGAAGTCCCTCTTGCTTGAGCAAGGTATTGGCAGGGCCCCCCTTGGGACATCGTCACCATATCGTCGCCATCATCAGCATCACCAGACTTACTCGCCATTTATCTCCGAATTCCACACACTCCGCTCTTCCACCGCACCATCCTCCTTCTCCCTTTACCTTCCCAGCTACCTTTCGTCCTTTACCCCTTGGCCTCAAGTAGGGTACCACAAAATCTGCCCAACGGCCCACTCAATCATCACTTTTCCTGGTTCAATGGTTATTTGGGGTATATACCATTTTCAGACGCACCCATCATTCATAGGTCAAATCCATATGCTCGATGTTTAAACTATTCTTTTTGCACCATCTTTGATGGAAAAGCCAGTTAAACCCTGGTTTTTGCTAAGGGAAACGGTTTGAAAGGTGGCTACATACCCACCCAAGAATCATACGATAGTATCAAGTTGGTTAAAGATCCTACTATATCCAAAGTGATGTCCCATTATTTATTTGTTTTTATCATGTAAATACGCCAATTTTCAGACACAATAGATAGACCAACAGAAACAGAATTCACTTAGAATATCTTAGAATATATCTATCCAATCCAATCCAATCCAATCCAATCAAATCTAGTCTATATATATATATAATTTTGTTTGTATCCAATGATTTCCAATAAACTATATCTATCATTATCTATATGTCTAAATTTGTACCCAAATTATATCTCCCATACCCTCTGGTAATTAAACGTAGCTATTGAAAAGTGTCATTTATAGTGGATTTTCCCATTGAAAATAGTGATTTCCCATAGCTATGTTAGTTTACCAGAGGGTAAACCATCCACAGTCCTATCATTCCCCATGGATCTTCCAGGCACCGAAGTGCTCCAAAGCGTGGCGGACGAGGCCAGCAACGCCAACCGCGGCTCCCAGGTGGCCGTGGCCGTGGTCATTGCCATCGGGGCACGGACCACAAAGGGGAGACTGATCCGAAGCCTGGCAGGGGATGGGGGAACCACCAAGGGGATGGGAAAAGTATGGGAAAATCATGGGAAAACTATGGGAAGACTATGGGAAGACTATGGGAAAATCATGGGAAAACTATGGGAAGACTATGGGAAGACTATGGGAAAAACTATGGGAAGACTATGGGAAGACTATGGGAAAATCATGGGAAAACTATGGGAAATTCATAGGAAAATCCTGGGACAATGCCTTGTAAATGCACGTTTTAAGCGGAAGATCATCTAGCAATACATATCCAGTGGCATTTTCAGGTACCGATTTGTTGAGGATTCTTCCAAGTAGAATGGGGATTTGAGTGATTTAACCCTCAAACACTGGGATTGAACCAACAGAAATGGTGGTAGAATGTATAAAGAGATGTAATGGGGATAATCTGGACAAGTGAATCTGAGGTGGAACCTTTAAGAAATATCAATGAATGGCGTACAAACAGGGGTTTGGAAGATGCTATTTCCGGACGTGAGATTAGTTTGCCAAAGGAAAAAACATGGTAAACTTTGGTGAACCTCAGAGATGTTAGGTGTTTTGAAGGTCTGAATGGATGATTGGTGGATGAGATACCCCTAGTTGTGTGGGTGATGCAAAATGGGACATTCGATTCCCCTTGGCAGATGGGAGGATGTTGTTTGACCACGATTCCACCTGGTATTCATCAGCAGGGACTGGAGGGAACAAAATAATGCTAGGGAACAAAATAATGCCAGGAAGAGTAGTCATGTAAACCCAATAAACCATCCTTCATATTACCACACATATTAATAGATGGGACTGAAGCTATTAATTACTATCCCCAAATGCAAGTCGTTTATGGCATCGAGCTAATCCCATATTGATGGGTTACTGACTATCTGTATCTATGATCCTGAACATTTCGCGATCTCCGTGGCAAAAGCACATGATGGATGTCAAAAAATGTCAAAGGCCTAGCACAAGTCTTCACACTAATTCTTCATCATGTCATTCTCATGTCATTCTGGTGTTTTGACAGAACTCACATGGCAATCTTTTGGTGAAGCAACGGCGCCAGCGAGGAATGGTTCTTTATCCCGTGCCTTGGCTGCGGAGACGTCTCTATGGGGTGATCTATGGATGCCGGTGATTTGGGTTTGTCCAAAACTGGGGGGCCGCAAGTTATGGCAATTTTGGTGGGGAAAATGATCATCCACAGAATTTTTTGAAAATCCAATTTTCACTCAAAACCCATAGATACAACTAGTATGTTCCATATTTGGTCCATATTTGGGTTCAGCACTTGCCGGTGTGGACCTTCAAGTAGCTCAGAATTTATGAGCCAATCCCCAAAGTGAAGGGAACAGCAGCCAAAATGCGGATCTCTTCAGGGACAACCCGAAGTTCGTAACTGGTTGGCATCTGGGTCTCTCACTATCCCCAGCAAGAAAGCCTCTAAAATTGAAGCATTTCAAGACTCTGTAGTTCAAGATTTTTACTTATTATGTGCAAGATCGTTATAAGTCATTTACAATGCCATTTGATCTTAGATGAACCTATTTTAGGTGGCCCGGACCTTCCGATGAAGAAACCACCGATTCCTGGCAATGTCCGGTAATCGAGCATGGCTAATTGGACAATTTTTGCCCATTTAATTCCATGATTTCCCCATTTACACATCCATCTAATTCGAGGATTTCCCAGCCATGGCAATGATGACACTGGAGGGTAAAACCACCAGAGGCTCCCAGCCCGAGCTGTTAAACAAGAGCCAAGGCAACGGTGAAGTTCAAATACACCGAGCAGTTGCCGGTGGTCTATGCATTCATGACGTTGTGGGTCCCTGGGATTTCCGTTAGAAGCTCCGTTTGGTGTTTGGTGAGGATAGAACTAACCTGTTTGGCCCCAAAGAAATTCGTAGTATCCCCAAGAGTGTTGGTTGATCTGTGGGATCTATGCATTCGGGCACCCTGCTTGCCCGCATTGTAACCCCTGCTTCTCGGTTGAAACCAGCAACCCGATGATACCCTTGGTTCCACTAGTGGTCGTCGACTGATATTGTAGGTTTTGTGACTCAAGGCAAACCAGCTAGACCCAAGTGTGGTTGATTTGGATCCATATGTGGAAAACCTCAAACTTGAAACCTTTCTTGATACCTAAAATGAGGAGAATCATATTTAACCATGCAGAAAGAAATGCTTTGCCCTCCCCCCCAACCAACATAGACCCAACCTCTAGAAATATAAGCGATTGTCAGACTGTTGGTTGAGGGAACGAAAATGTCATGAGTTTCTTCAGTTTCTTCCCAGTGGAAACAAGGAATAACCATATTACAACCTGTGTGGGATATGCCCCGTTAGATTGATGGCTCTTTAATAACTTAGAAATCAACCAAGTAGATAGCTTAATATCAAGTTCCATTCATATCCTCCCGTATCCCATCAAAGAATTCCATTTATATTGGGGGCGTGGAATAAGATTGTGGGTTCGTAACCACAACTAGTTCTTGCTTCCTGCACCGTCAACGCACGTGAGGCGACGATTTGTTTCATCGCCACTATCACCTTCCAGGGACAAGGATGGGTCAATGGTTTCTTTGTAGGCGGGGATGAGGAACTTGGGAAGCTGGGAACCTTGGAAACTGGAGATGGGTTGAAAACAGAGCTTGTTTTCCGCAAGAGCCACGGGGATTTCCATAACTTGGGGGTCCCCCAATCGCTGGAGGGTTTATAATGGAAAATCCTATTGACATGATTTAAAATGGATGATTTGGGGGTACCCCGCCATTTTAGGAAATCTCCTAATTGGTTTTTGTGTGAGGTTTTTCAACATCAAAATTTTGTCAGAACTTTATTTTTGGGGTATAGCACGACATAGACATATCAAACTTTGATACCCACCATTTGTATCCATTTGTAATATCAATCACATCGCAAGTGGAAACATGTTCACATTCCCTCGTCGCCGTTCACCACACCACGAAAGTGGTGTATCTCGAATTTCCGGCTTTGACTCAAAGGATAACGGAGAAAATCAAGTGAGATTCGAGCATAAAAAGGTGGAGAGAATACACAAAATAAAAGTTGAGGGCTAGTAGCATTGGTACACCCCCAAACCATATGCACGTTTCTCAAAATGGGGGATCGCAAAGTCGCCATTTTTTTTTCAATACTAAAATGCTCGACTCCAATGACTTGGATCATTTGGGGGTAATTCATTTTGAGAAACCTCCATATCTATCATCATATGGCTATGGTTCAAAATTATTGACCATATACTTGGTTGGTTTATGTTAAGTTACCATGAAACGATCCTATTTTTGGTGCCATAATTTTGAGCCATAGCCATATCTATAGCATTTACCGCAACAAGATGGGTCATTTCTGGCTCCAAAAAAAGACTGATCCCCAAAAAACGCTCCGCAGGGATTGCCTTCCTGACGCAGTCGATGAATCCCATGATGGTCGCCGGGAGCAGATGGATGGGCTGGAACTCCGGTCCCAAGATGGTAATCTTACTGTGGATGGTTGCGAAATCCTGCACCAGTTGGTAAATGGTAGAAATCCCGTTAGAACCCCATGATGCGTTGAATTATGTTACTGAGAATTACCAACTGGTGGAGGATTTCGCAACCATCCACATTAGCTGGCAGTAGAAAAATGCTTAGAATATTACAAAAGGGGCATTTCTTGATGGATCGCAGCCGGATATTTTTCCAAATAGAACCATGGATTTTTGGATGGCCAATATTGTCTTCATTCCTCATGTGAGAATCTTGACAACAGGGTGACGTTTTGCCAGCATTTCTAGTTTCATTGGATTGGTTAATGGGAAAATTTACAGGAAACCCCCATATTTCATGGGAAAATCCATGGTTTCCTGTAAATCTTCCCTTAAACCAATCCAATGATAGTTCTTTGGTGTATTAGTTCTTTGGTGTATATGGGTATGGCTCAAAATTATGAACCCTATCATTGGTTGGTTTATATTAATCTACCATTCAAAATGGTCCCATTTTTGGTACCATCATTTGGGTCGCCATAGCCATATGTTGATCTCCAGGCATTGGACAGCAATCTGGTCATCCAATCTCAGTGCTTCACTGGGTAGTCGTTTCAAAGATTCAGAACCTTTCCCTACCTGGAGAGAATAAACCACCTATGCAACTTTTGGGGCATTTTGCATGATTTGATGAACCAAAATATAGGAATTCCACATCATTTTAGCCACCAAAATCATCCAAAATCCGGATTCTAATCAGATTTTCATCAATTTCACCATGAAATTGCAATTTTTCAGGGTTTTCCCCCATGTTTTTGTTTTACTTTTCACCGCTTTCCCCGTTTTTAACATGGTGGATTTCACCTGATCCACCCGGCAAACTCTGCCGAGAAACCGAGGCGGTGTCCTTCACGTTGGGCCAAAGTGCTGCCGCTCTGCGGCTGAAGGAGGGACACATCAGCTGCTTGAACATCGGCAGGCGCGCGGTTTCCGGGATTTGGAGAGGTGATTCTCGAATCACGTGAGGGGGAATGGTATTTTGATGGGAATATCATGGTGATTTGATGATGATTTAGTAGTGATTTAATGGGAGATCATGGGAATATCATGGTGATTTAAGGGCGATTTAACTGGAATATAATGGTGACTTAATGGGACATACCTTCAACAATTAGTCACTACTATCTCAAAATTTAGTGAACTTTCTTGAGATGAGCGAATTATTTTTGACCAGATAGCATGACATGGTGTTCCGTTTTGACATGATATGAATCAACATCCAAAGCCGAACGGAGAGTTTTGGGGCACGGAGATTTTAGAGTTTTGGTCTCGAGATTCAGAATGTTACAGCCGCTACAGGCGGTTATAGGTTAACACATGCATATAACCTGGTAGCCACATGTACCAGGTAATCAATAACCCTGTCTTGAATTCATCCACAACCAAACCTCATCTAGCCAAGGAGGTTCCGTACTGCTCGATATGGTGGATTCTCATGGTGCCGTTCTCCTCATTCCTGCCGATTCCCATGGTGATTTTTGAAGTGTCCCATCAAAGCAGAAAGGTAACACCCAGTCCTAGCAGTCAGAACATGTCATAACCATCGTTTCTGGTTCATGTCCTCATTTCTGTCAATGAATATCTGCATGTTCTGTGTCTAATATCTTTATGACAAAATCACAATCAACCACCAGTGGGTATCATTATGGTGCTCCCAACATGATTCTATTTTCCTGGTCACGCCATGGTGATACCATTGAATTCGTAGATTGATCCGGTCAACAAAATCACCAGAAATTGAATCTACTCCCTAGCTATCTGACTTGGCGATGGAAAACATCATTCATACTGATGATGTGGAAGTTTCCTAAAATGGGCGTACCCCCAAATCATCCATTTCAATACAATTAGTCCATTCTAAACCATCCATATTTTTTTGGGTACCCAATAATCTATGGAACCCCCCCCCATGTGCACAGCCCCATGGAACCCAGCCGCTTGGTATCAGGATTCCCATCGCGGGCAAGATCAGCACCATGGTCTTCGACAAGACGGGCACCATTACTCATGGAGGTCGATGAGGGCCATGGTGGATGACTTAGATCACAAAAATTGGTATTTAAACAACAAAAATGGCGGTATAATGGGGATGTCATGAAAAAACATGGACTCATCTATAAATGCAGGGTTAAACATGATTTTGCAAACAAACATGGTTTTATAATGATGATGAGATATTTATAATGATTATATTTTCACACACAAAACAGGTTTTATAATGATGATATCATGAGATATAATGGAGATAGATCTGGCTAAAATGTGATCTCGACCTCACATCGGAAATTCCGTCACTGGAATGCTGGGAATTGGATTACACCATCCCGAAATGGTCTACCTTTTGAGATCAGTGAATTACTAAGATGACCACGATATGATTTATGTATGCTTACTGTAGATGAGATATACGCAGATGACCTATTTTCTGTATATTTCATTTATGATTCAGAGACGTAGATGAGGGATATACCAATTCGATAAATTTGGTATGATATATATATATATATCATCAGGGTTTACCTGAACATGATATACTTCAAACAAACCCCAAGTTGGTTGAGAAAATCATTTTCTCCAGCAGAATGGCTATATTTTGGGGTATCTCCCTTTTTTGGCAACCGCGCTTGGAACAGGGCTTGGTAGATGACGAATTTTCGAAGAGATTTGAAACATGAACGAAGAAGATGGTTGTTGGTATATAAGGATTCCCCTGATGGGTTGAATGATGTTTAAATTTGTGACATTGAAGAATTCATGGTATTTTCACCAGACATTTAAACATTTACAAAGAACAACATGTGATTTCACCACAAGAAAAAACAAGGGAGAAACATGGAGAACATGGTCCCACCGCTGTTTTTGCCCAGCGTTCGCCGCCCCCACGGCGCGAAATAGCACCAGCCATGGCAGCAGTCTATCGACCGCATTCCACGACGAACTCCATGAGCCTTTCCAGAGGCAACGGAGCGAAATGGCGCATGTTCTTTTGGATGTTTCCTAATGCCTTGGGGTAGCCCCAAATCATCTGAGTCAAAAAAAAAGCACCATGACTTAGTATTGAAACCTATGGAGACTTGGGGATCCCCATTTTAGGACACCCTCATTTGGGAATATCATTTGTATCACGGATGTGAGCAACAAGAATTGCGGTCTAAGATAGAAATGGCATGAAATGGCAAACTTGAAGTAGGAGTTGAGCTACTATTCTTGGCAGTTTTTGTTTGTTGAGAAGCTGACTACATGCAACATCCTCATTGACCCACAAGTGCAGTCAGTTATCCTCAGTGTTTTTATACCAGACGTCAGGAATGTGGTAAAGCCAAAGAAATAGCATCCCCACATGACCCTGAAATGGGTGGCTTATGAACATAGTCTATGAATGTCTATGAACCATCCAAAAATTCAGGATGGGATTGGAAAAATCACCTCAAACGCTGCACTTTCCCTCAGAAAATCCAGGTTTTAAACGATCTCCATCGTTGCGGAAATTATGGTCTCCCTGGGGGATTTAGCAACAACATGTATCGATGAGTCGCTTTTTCGTTCTTTTGCCATCATTCCAGATCATTATCATGTTCCGTTGATTTTTGAATGGAATGAAAATATGGATGATGATTATGTTTATGGCATTTTTTTGAAAAATAGATCCAATGCACAGGTATCCCATGATATCCTATCCCATGTATACCTGGGTATAACTCGGTCACCAAATAATAATTACCCACATCCCGACTGGGACTGTTTCTCGCTTGAACATCACTATCACTATCATAATATGTTCTTAGCACTTGCAGAATCATAATATGGGGAGGGTTCAAAACTTAAGACCCATTGGACCGCAGATTCTGGTCAATCTTTGGTATTAACCATCCAACTTTGGTACCCAATTTGATCCATACCCATATTTACAGTAGATCATTTGCCCAGTCCTCCCGGCAGGCAAGCGCTCTCCCGGCACGGCCCCCACTGCGGCGCACCACGGCCCCCATGGCGCGACGCACGGCGCCGGCTGCGGCTTCGGGCGGCCCTCGTCCACGCCGGCGGTGCGGCGGGCGTCGACGCCGCGGACGACACGGTCCATGGAGAAGCAGCCCTTGCAGTACTGGAACCAACAAGCAAGGCATCTTGGCAGCTGGATGATCATGGAGCTGGAGCAAAGGATGACGCCTGCGATGGATGGAAATAGTGAACACCTTTCTGAAAATTGAACAGTGGTGTTCTTTTTGTCCCGATTGGATGATATGACCAGCAAAAAATACAGACATGGCAATTTGTGGATGATGTTAGTATGTTGATTTATCAGGAGAGGAATTAAGGGATTTGGATGGATTCATGATGCGTTTCAGGCAGCTGCATGATAATATACTATCTTACTTACTTGTAAGTTTTCAAGAGTCAAGATAAGGGAATCTTCTTCCAATCATTTGCAGTTTGCTGAATAACTAACAGATAACACGAAGAATCACAACACCCATCAACCTCGAGAATGACTTGACAAGAGCCGATAACCACTTTAATTGCCACCTTAGTTTCCATTTCAATCAAATGATTATGATGATGAGGATGCTATAGTTTGACTATATAATAACCAACCAAGTTCGGGGATTGAAGCAACACATTTATATGATAGGGTTTTCTAAAAATGAAGGATCCCCAAGTCACTATGGGTTTCAATACAAAGTCATGGTCGAATGACTGGATGGTTTGGGGGTACCCCCACGACTTAGGAAACCTCCATTTTTTTTTTGCTCAATTGTGACTCAGATCACCAAAAATAAGAGCGCGACGTCTTGGCAGTGACCAGCGAAAGTTGAAGGATTGAACTTACGAGGTGGTGCCAGCCAGTTACAAGATTGTTGTAGACACCCATGAAATATAGATATGCCTACCATAAACTACAAACCATAGTTCACCCCGTGACACAAACCAACTTAGCTATCATAAATCAGCTACAAAGCCCGTGTGTCGTTGGTGAAACACCAATCGTTTGTGGACCCACTTTACCTCGGACTGAGGCCGATTTTGTAGCCACACATGGATGAATATCATCAGCCTTTTGGGGGGATATGGTAACCATTTTGTATATTATACATATGGGGGAATATTGGAAATTCAGTGAATTTGTGATATGTAGTGATGGTAGAACAATAAGAAACCATCCCCAATTTCACCATTTTTATAGGTTGTATAAACCATTCTCAAATTATGGCATTGTTTTACCCACATTATTGGATTTTATTGGATACTTCAGGCATCTGTCGTTGCTGCAGGAACTACGATGACAACATCTTCTCCACGATTGACGAGGACGTCGGGATGGGAAACTGGTGATGCAATGGGAAGGGATTATACTGTAAACACTACGTATATATCCCAGTCAGTCCATGCATAACTGGTGTAGTTTTCTGGATGAAACACATATTCAACCAGATCTGGTCCATAGATTATCCGATTCTCCCATATGATATTCATAGATTATCCCATTAGAATCCCATCAATTTATAGTGCTTACCCTCTGGTAATCAAACATGGCGTGCTGGAAAATCCACTATTTCTCGATGCTTTTCCCGTCTAGAAACCTCCATTTAGTTCGGGGATTTCCCAGCGCAAGCCACGTTTGAAACCGGAGGGTGGAATCCCAGGCATTTCCACTGGTCATTGGATTGGGTTAAGGGAAAATTTACAGGAAACCATGGATTTTCCTATGAAATATAAGGGTTTCCTGTAAATTTTCCCTTAACCCAATCCAATGAACTGGTGTTGGATCCTCCGTGGCGTCCCAGGACTCCACCGGCGTCATCCTCGACGTCATCGCCTCCAATGGCAGCCACGACCCCTGCAGCGTCTCCAGTCGCTGCGTCGACCTGGGCTGTGGCGTTGGAACCTTGGGCCGCCTTGGGGATGGTCTAAGGTAGGACAGTACTTAACATTGTAGATGTTGTAGTTGTGTATAATATATATATATATATATCATATATATATATATATATCTACATATTATATGTATATATGTGTGTATAATATATATGTAGATGTATGTATATGTGTTTGTTTATCTTAGTATCGCGTGTGTCTACAGTATATAGAATTGAGACACGGATATAGTATGGGGATAAGATAGTATTGATTCGAATTTTCATCAACCGAGCTCGGGGTAGAAACGGTGGTATAATGGGGTACCCTCTGGTAATGACTAACAGTTAGCTATTGAAAATGGCTATTTATAGTTGATTTTCCTAAAACAAAAGGTGATTTTCCATAGTTATGTTAGGCAATACCAGAGGGTATATGCCAGTATATGCAATTTCTGCGATGTGATATGATGTAATTGGGACACACAATAAGCAGCGTACTTGTAAGTAGTACGTTTCGAAACTGTTCGTATGCTGTTACATTGAATTTACATGAATTTACAATGGCTTATCGAATCATGTACTGTACGTTAAATATGACTACGGATACTGTATACTGGTGATTTTTTTAACAGAATTGGGGTGTAAAACCACACACAATAATCACTAGACACAACATGATTGACAGCAGGATTCAAAACCAACAGTGTGATATTCGAGTTGGTCCAAGATTGGGGACGCTCCCAAAAAAGTGGTGCTGAGGAAGAAGAGAAAATGATGACGTTTTGATCCATTGGATTTTTGGGGGTCCAGTAGCCTATTTCCAGACACACCCAGACATGGTGTTGGAATCAAGAAAAACACGTGATGCGAAGATTCATGAAGTTTCATCATGTTGAAAAATCATCAAAGTTGTGAACCTTTCTGTGCTGTTCACATGACTTAAGCGCATGATTTGTCATTAAGAGTAGTGAAATAAAATACAGCAGAATAACTGTGGAGTTTGATCGCAGGTACACAAGGTTCTGCAGTCTCTGGCTAAATAATATTGAGGAAGCCAGAGATTTGGTCAGTTACACGACAGTTCGTACCCCTGACAGCAGCCAATATGCGGCTTGTGGAAAAGCCCATCGTAAGGCGCATGCTCACCAGGCGGCAAAACCGCGGGAATACCTGGCATGGTTGACGCAAAACCGAACGGAACAGAATTGCGAGTGTGGGGCCGTGCTCTATCTGAGATATACGAAGGAACTATTGTGGCAGATGCTGAGATTCGAGAGGTACATACCAGATCAGACCTTGATCCGTATGTTCGGGGAGCTATGTGGGTACAGAGCTTAGTCGACTTGCCTTGGAAAACATCAATCCGCCAATCTACCAGGACCAGTGGGGGTGGTGTGATGTGTATCTGTATCCTGGTGATGTTCAAGAAGTCAATGAGGCAACAGATTTCCATATGGCAAGTGGAATGGTGATCTCACTTCCCAACAATCTCGTGAAGAGCGATGGCAATTCAGCTGGGGTCCAAACCAAAGAGCGTTCCACAACCATGCTTACCCAGCAGATGGATAGGCATTGCCCTCTATGACAAGCCAAGTTATCGAGACGATCAGTAACCCATTGTTTTTTTTTTTAATTAACCGTTCTATACACACGATCGAGAAGCTTCGTGTTACTGCTACTTGTTGGAGTAAACAAATTTGTATTTGGTGATCCAGGACATTTGTGATAAAGACTAGCCACTGTTACCCCTCGGATTTATCAGAGTCCGTGATGAGTAACAGTACTCACATCAGGAACTAGTCGACAAATCAGGAACTGGATGATATCAGTTTGCCTGACAATGATGGGATCATTGGATTGGCTTTATGGGAAAATTGAAACCGGAACACCCCGATCAATTTCATGGGAAAATCCATGGTTTCTTCAATTTTCCCATGCAACCAATCCAATGATGAAAATGACTTACTGGTGCTTAGTAGGGAATGGGGGTTGCTGGGATGATTATGAAACTGGTTAACATAGGTCATTCCCCTATTCCCTACGTTTAGCACCAGTAAGATGATGGGAAGAATTCAAAGTTTTTGGGTTCAAAGGTCATCCCCGATGTTCAACTTGCGAAAAAGGGCGCCCCGGCTGGGACGAACAGCCGTTTTTTGTCGTTTTTCAGGGGGAGAAAAACGGTGAAGTTTCGAGATCCATGGCTTCACTTCTCCCAGCAATCAAACCCTGCTATATACTATATACTAGGATCTATTTAGGGGCCTGACATTGGCAGAGTTGCTTGTATTTGGGATTCTATGGGACTCAAGAAAACTATGACTACTTCTTGGATCTTCGCTGTTAGTATCTGGTCCATAACGCTGGTAATAGTAAGTCCCAATTCGTGGGGTTATCTCATATTTAAATGGCTTCTAAGTATGGTTACAAACTAGTTACGATCTGTGGAATCATCCACCAGAAGAAACCATACCATAGCTATACACGTAGAGAATCATAGAGATACATACTACATATAGAAAATACATCTATCTGGGTAAATTATAACGACCTCACTACTACCTCACTGGAATATATGGTTAGTAAGGGATATTATCCCCAAATGGTCTTAATTCAAATTAGTGAATTATTATAATTTACCCAGATCTATGCACATATTCAAAATTCGATACATCAGATACCGACATACCCATATTCCAACATATGTGCAGTCCCAGATTCGCAGATGGTAACCCCATACCCCAGTACAAGAACCATACCATCCATATGGGGTCGCGCGACGAGGAAAGTACTTGCCGGCGCTCTCGAGGCATTTCCGCCAGGTTGGATCAGCCGGGACAGATGCGATGTGGGAACCGAAGAAAATTCGCCAAAAAAAACAGGAGATTTCATCGCCAATAATAGGGAAGACGGGAGATTACACCACATTTTATCTGTTTTTCACTATTAAATCCTTATGATTGAGTGTTCAATGATTTGACTATCAATAGTCAGGATTGAAAGAGTGAGACATAGGTGGATTTTGGTGTAGGACCCTCGTAAATCTGTCGTTTTAATGGAATTAATCGATACAAATGGGGGTGCAATACCTACCACTTTATGAAGACCTTATGGGATATAATGAAATTTATATTGCTAAATTACCGAATTAACCAACGCAAATTAATCAAATTTAATACAGAAAATGTAGCCCGGCTTTACCCGCGAAAATGCAGTTTAATTTTGCCAGTGAAGAATAGACTTGGTGTAGGTTAGTCCGAAAATGCCGTATACCTCAAACTGGCAACTTTAAAACGGGACTATGGCATGGTGATAAACCAATGGATTTGTGCACTGTTTTTGATCAGACTTGTATTTTCTCCCTCATGAGCAGGATATTGTGGTAAAGCAAAAAGAAACCATCCCCAAAATCACCACAAATGGCTTGTATAAACCACCCCTAAAACGGTAGGTTTATTATTGGGTTTATCGCATTAAATATAGCCTCCATTGATTTACAATGATTCAGTAGTGGCTTATAATTGCACTATCGAGACGACCAATCCCAACTCCATTCAATCTCCTGGTTCAGAAACTCAAAATTCCCACTTACATTTCAATAAATTGGGCATACATCCACCATTTTTGGAGAATCCATGACAAGGCTACTAGAGGGAAGAGTTTGTACCCTCTGGTAAACTAACAGTTTGCTATGGAAAATCACCATGCTATTAATGGGAAAATCAACTATTTCTATGGCCATGTTCCATAGCTATGTTAGTCATTACCAGAGGGTCACATACATCATTAATCCCATTAAAATCCCATTAAATCACCATTTTCCCATGGTTTTCCTATGGTTTTCCTATGGTTTTCCTATCACCAAGCGCTTCAGGTGATGGCTTACGATCTGAGCCCGAAGTTGGTGGCGCTGGCGCTCAAGGAGGCGGGGACCTGTGACCTGCTGAGGAGAAACGACAAAGACGTCACCGTTGCGACCTAAAATGCGTAACGGGATGGTTAGAATTTAAGGTTTTTTTGAGAATCCCCCAAAATAAGGGTGTGTATATATATATAATTCTATATATATATATATTATATATAATGTATTATCATATATTATATTTATATACAGATACTGAAAGCCCTGGGGATATATAAATAAAAATCATAGAATATACATACTAAGTCCATCCCATTCCTCGACAGCCTTTATTTCACCTTATCTCAGATTGGTGAATCGTTTTTTTGCCCAGAATATCTGCGTGATGTTTAGTAGAGAAACCGGCCCAAAATCACCTTGCTTGCTGAATCAGTACAATTCAGCTAAATCCATGGAGAACTACAAGTTCATACATAACCCTTTGATTGAGAGTGGGGTGCGTTTGTAACCCCATCAGAATGACGACTCGAATCATTCGTACGCATTGACAGCCATGGATCATGTGGGGTTGTCCCAGAATGGGGTACACAATTTCCATTTGCACTGGAATGGTTCACAAAGGATCCTACCATATGAAAGGCTTAGGTAATGTCTAAGGTCACATCCCCAATGGCGAACATGGCCTCGCATGGCAGAGCACCAAAAGGAAGTGGGTTTCCCCATTAAAAAACACCGCTGTTTCAATTTTCAATGAGGAAAATCATGATAATCCACCAGAATTGATGGTACACCATTTTCAATCAAACATTGGATTGGTTAAAGGGAAAATGTACAGGAAACCCCTATATTTCATGGGGAAAACCATGGTTTTCCTGTAGATTTTTCCTTCAACCAATCCAGTGAATCAAACACAGATATCACCTCGACACAATGGTTCTGAGGTGAAGCGAAAGAACTTGGAGAATGTGAGTGTCCGAGCCCTAGGGCCTCAGTTTTCCCATGCATAGATGTGTAAAAACAAGCCCAAAAAAGATAGAAAAGGACGTCCCCATCAGAATAGTGGTAAATGATGGTAAATGAATTTTCTATTTTTTTGGGGAATAATTATAGTATGAGACTATCAGTTTTCACCTGCAGATATTCAGCCAAATGTATTGTTTCTTGAAGAATGAGCAAAGATAAAAGAAGAAAAGAAGACAGTCTATCATGTTGTTTAATATTTTGCTCTCTTCCAAATGCCATCAAACAGAAGGACGGCGCAAGAAAAAGACAGTCTTCTTTTTTGCTTCCCCCCTCTCAGTCCCATTTAATTTACTTAGATCAAGGCTTAGAATTTGACTATTGAAATAATAAGCACCTTGCAAAGGAATTAGACTCTAGTTTTTTTTTACTCAAACCTGCGACTTTGGTATTGGAAGACTTTACTTCATTCGAGCTCAATACACGCAATGGTGCGTGCGAAGTGCAAGTGTGGCAAATGGGGACGTGACCGATGCATTTGTGTGGCAGGGCATCAACCGAAACGGAGACATGCAAGAAAGAAGTTCCAACGAACCGTACCAGTTGGCTCTCAAGATCGAGTTGGAGAAGTTGAAGCTGGAAAGGCTTAAGAAAAGAAGGATGAATCACATCATCTCGGCACCCGGAAAAGGCGAATTGACACCCACAGAATGCCTTGGGGGATGTTCGCACTTGAAGAGGAAAAAAGGTTGCCGACCTCTACCTGCTTACTCGTTCATATCATAGATTTTTCTCAAAAGAATTCATTCTTATTCATGGACATCACTTTTATTCTGAATTATGGATCCAGATAAATCATTCATCATGAAGTGAAATGTCACTAATATTTAATGACATATAGAATCTATTTTTCATAAGGAGAAAATAAACATATAACGTTAATAAGATATTGCAAAAGTCAGTACTACAAATGGGAAATATATGGAAATATAATATATACATATATTTCAACACATAATGAACAAAAGCTAAAGAACAACACCGGCCCAGATAGCGTCATGCACACCAATACCTATGGGACCCGTCAGTTGATGGAGGACCACACACTTCGATGGGCTCAAGGTTGGCTGGCAAGGAAACAAGGTTAAGTAGTTCCCTTATGACAGTATACAATGGGTATTCCATTTACGACCACGAATTCACTAACTTCATGGCCCATCAAAGCAGTTCGGCAGAGTACTAATTTGGTGTTCAAGCGGAATACCAGGGTCTTGACACCTTCCCATAACAATATCCTTAGGGCAATCCATGGTGGAGACCGGATACCGGATACGACTTCGTGGGCCCCATGTTCTTTCGTGGGTTTTTTGTCAATCAACTTTCGTGGGGCATGACCTTGAGAACCATCATTTTTATCACTGGATTGGTTGAAGGGAAAATTGCAGCCGGAAACCTCTATATTTGATGGGGAAAACCCCCTGGCTTCCTGTAGATTTTCCAACCAATCCAGTGATTTTATTGGTACCCAGACCATTTTCCCTACAGTGCTTGCCACCATTCGCAATTCCGAAGTCGATGGGATGAAGATCCCAGCCGATTTTTCCAATCTTTCAGATGAGTTGATGAAGCACCGTTGTGGTTCTGTCCCATTTGACGAACGCTTTTGTTAAACGTTTTTCTGTGCCTAGTTCTGAAGGTGATCCCCAAGTGCTTGAACAACTCCTGGGATGATCCACCGGAACATCTGGATTCTCAAACCATCTCAAACCATTATTGATGGGACATCCCGTAAAATATCCCCATGACTATGAAATATCACGAGTTTATAATCCCAACGGAATGGAATAAAACAACTGATTATTGAACCTTAAAAACACCCACATGCAACATGCTAATCATATCTGATATCATTGGGATACTTTTTTCAGCTTTTCAATCCTTGGGAAAAAAGGACGTGTGGAAAAAAACAGATGGATTGGGCCACCAACAGTCATATCAAGGATAAATATATCTGCAGTTGTTTATCCAATTGATCCGGTTGTTTGTCCAATTGCTACATCAATTATTTCACAGATTCACGCATGAAACCGCCCATTTAAGTCGATGATTGCTCCTCGTAGCTATTGAAAAATGGTGATTTTACATGGCTATTGCCTAACGGTTAGCTATTGAAAATGGCCATTTATAGTGGATCTTCCCATCAAAAATGGTGATTTTCCATAGCAAACTGTTAGTTTACCAGAGGCTACGTTAAATTACCAGAAGGTACATAAAATTGTTTTACAACCACCAGTAACTTAGCAGTTTGACTCTGAAACTAGACCACTTTTTCGTGAAAATAAAGCATCTCTCCAGCTCAGTAAGGCTATGGTGTTGGTTCATTTGACCAGACCTTTTCCCACTGTTTATCCAATTCTTCCATCAATTTTCCAATTGTAGATATTTATTCAATGATCCCATTTATTTATCCATCTATTCCACCTTATTTATTGAATTATCATGAATTATTTCTCGATTTATTCAATTTACTCTCTGGTAAACTAACAGTTCGCTATTGAAAATGGCTATTTATAGTGGAATTTCCCATGAAAAATGGTGATTTTCCATAGTTATGTTAGTTTACCTGAGGGTATTCCATCCATTTTTTCCAACTCAAGGGACCCCCAATGGACCCAGAGCTGTGCGTCGAATTGGTCGAGGTCATGGTGCGGGACCTGGCGCAGGTCTGGTACAGAAGTGATCCCTCAGGAGCGAGGGGCGGATGGACCAGAGATGCTGAGGGGATTTCAGCATGGAAAAATATAGGAAAAACCAAGGAAAAGATGGACAAAGTGTGATTTGAGCCCTGGAAAATGGGGATTCGAAGGCAATTTTTCATTGAAAAATGGTTTTTTGAATGTTTTTTGGGTCAGAAAATGACAGACATTCCGCAGAATCCCATGGTCGAACAGTCTAACACCCCATTTTTTGAACTAATCATCTAAGATTTCCATTTTGGTGCATCCTCCATTTTGGGACAACACCCGTTTTGTGATACCCAATGACTTGACCCATTTCATGGCAGTTTCATGGAACCCCATAAAAACATCGTCGCTTCGCATCTATATACACGGTTTTCTTTACATTCGGGACCCCAAAATCATTCACATTTGGTTAAAAATGATAAGGAAATAAATGGTTTTGGGGGACCCCAGTTTTCAGAAACACCCTATATAGGGATTCTGATGGATCGAATGAGGGATCGAGCGTTCTGCGCGTTCTGCGAGACAATCTGGGAATCCCATGAAAAACAGCAATGAGTGTGCAACGGAACAATAGTTGGGGATATACTATACCCTGTGGTTATTTAACATAGCCATGGAAGCCATGGCCCATTTACACATGATAAACATGGTGATTTACCGTTCTTAAAGATGGTGGTTTTCCATGGCTATGTTAGTCATAACCAGAGGGTAGATGGATATAGTTATAGATGGAGATAGATGGATACTATACACATCGGCTCAGGAAAAGGTACGCAGCCAATCTTAAGTTTTGTTTTGGGTGGGTCGACCCCTGAACCGAGGAGGGACTGCTTAGTCTTTGGACTTCTGGTTTTCCCTTTTTCCCTTGGTCGAATCCCATTTTTTCTAGCGGATGAAACTCCCATTTCTCTTGTTTAAAACATGTTAAGCATTGTTAAACACACATTTCCGCTGATAATCCACTCTTTTTCTATATTTTAAATCTCAACTTCTTTTGGCTAAATGACTTACTAAAACACCATTTCTCTTGGTCGAACACTTCCCTTTTCTGGTGGTTAGACCCGCAATTTCTGTTGGTGAAATCCCCATTTCTGCAGTTCCTGGGATGGTCCTTGAGTCCTCCACGCGGTGGTCAGGAGCTTGTTTTGGGAGGTTGGAAGAGCTCGAATCCTTTGGATTTGGGGTGATGGCCAATGTGACTGGACTTGTCGTGATGCCTCCACATGGGACAAGCTCCATTCTGCGACTTAGTACCCAAGGCTGTTAACCGCTCAATAACTGGGACTATTCTCCAAGCAGGTAACCCCTGGTTGATTGTGAAATGGCGGGGATTTAACAGGGAGATTGGGGGTTCAAAGACCTTCAAAACACAGGAGATATTTAAGCCAGAGATCATGAATGATGGAAAGTAGCAGGGACTATCTGATGAGATGGGATGATGATGCTCTACATGGGATTATATAGGATTATTCTCAGGATAAGTATTGGTTTTTGATGGTGATTTTTATACCACAAATGGCTAGAAAACGGGTAGACCAACGGTGCAACAATGGGAAGACCTTCACTGAGTCATCGAGTCATCTCAGGCGATCTCACCCGGGAGAATGATCAACCATTTGGATGGAGGGTTTACAGGGTACCATATTTTCACAGAAATCTAGTTATTTTGGTTGGTTGTCTTCCCATTTTCCTTTTCTTTGTGGGGTGATGGGCCAGTACGTTCTATGATGTTCTATGATTCTATGCCTCATCGCGCCAGCAGCCAAGTTCCAAGTTTGGTCGAGTGATCATCACCCACGCCTCGAGTGATCTCCATCTTCGTCCTCATTTTCATTGGTTTTAACATATCCAAGCTTTTCCCATTTTCATCCCATCCAGAAATATGGGTTTCATATTGTAACATGTTATAACTTGTTTTCATGTGTCATTGGACAACATATGTTCACCCCTATATTGCTATTTTTCAATATGTTTTTCCGTGTTTTCTTGGTCATATATGGTGGTGATCTCCTAGAACTTTGTATCTTTACACAATGGTGGTAACCAATGGGTTCTCCTCAAGAATGTCCAGTGGTTTTCCATCTTTGTTCCACATGTTTTTTCCATTCGTTTTCCTACCTTTTCCTCCATATGTTTTCATGTCTTGTGAATTGTCCATATGTTTTTTGTCCTTAAGGAGTTCATGTTTTGCCCTAGATTTGTTCATATGTCTTCCATTTTTGTTCCACACGTGTCTATATGTTTGCAATTGTTCGCAACATGTAGTTCTGTTCTCAATGTTTGGTGGTTTGCCATATATGTTGTTCATTGTTGTTCTGTTTTTTTTCTCTCGTTTTCATATGGAGGTAAACGGTATAACTATGATAATAACCTCTACAGGTTGGGATATATCACCTCGATAATGTATAAACAGAATTATATATACATAACCTCTACAACTGTTGTATGACTCTATATAACCCACGTGTGTGTTGTGCCATTTGTTTCTTCGTTCCATGACTTTCCCATGGTGACTTTTCCAATTCGTCTCAATGAGGTGCTGATCGCGCCCGGAGATGTGCAACTTCATCAGTCGCTGGATTTGACATCAGCCGAAAAAAAATTGAACAGTTTGAAAAGCGCCCAGAAAATTAAGTTAGGATTTGAATTTGATTCACATTTTTAGGGAGGTATATAAACACATTTAAGGTCTCAGATGGAGGACAGTTTAAAGTTTGGGGCACCAATGATTCAATGCCTATGTTGTTAGGATGTTTTTTGAAGATACTTTAGGGGAGAAATCAATCTAAAATTGACCTTTTTAATTTTTGATGGCACCGGGAAAAACTTGGGTGTAGATATGACATTAGAGGCCCGAAACTGAGGAATTGACTAAGTTGTGGTTGGAAAATTGAGAACAGAATTGATCTTTTTCCATGACAAACTAGGGGCTCTTTTGAAAAAAACTGAAATTTTATCGATCCTGGTGGGGTCCTGAACACCCGGAAACTTATGGTCCAAATTCGACGGGTCCAAATCACACGTCGCAGGTTGATGCTGTGCAACGCCCACCGTTCGCTGTGTCCCGGGGGCCGGCTGTTGTGCATCGTGCCGTCACTGGAGAGTGCGTTGTACGTGCACCAACGCTGCGAGGAGGAGAGAGCCATGGTGCCATTCAGCAGGTGGAAGGGGATGTGTCTTGGGGGTTCACAGGCTTTCAGTATCTTTCAGTTACACATGTTGCGTCAACTCGGTGATAGGATTATCCCATCTCAGGTTAATGCAATTATCTTCCCATTATCATCCTATTATAACCCACTATTTGTTATTTTTGAACAGAGAGTTCTGCTGATTTCTGGTTTCATTTGGGGAATTTGACACCCTGCATCCCTGCAGCTGAACATGGGGTTACAGTATCTAAATTCTGCTTGGCCTTCATTGGAAGAATTTAGAGGAAAATCGAACCCGGAAACCACGTGTGTTTTCCTTGGAATAGAAGGGTTTCCTGTAGATTTTTCCTTAAACAATCCAATGAGCGTTGCAACCACACTTCTTGACTTCTTAACCCTTGGTCCCCGAATGATTCGAATGGTGATCACGCCGTTCCTTTCCGCAGGTCTTTCGTTCATTGTTTCAAAATGTCACTTTTCGATACTTTTTTGGATACCAGATGTTTTCTACATGTAAAAAAATGATCCCCCACAATTGATCGTCTATAAAATGCCAAACATTTGGGTTTATAAAATGGGCTCTCCAGACCCCTTCTCATAAACGCCGAAAAAAAACACAACAAAAAGTATTCATTGTTTTGTTTTTTGTTTCTACGGGACGGCAATAAAAAAAAACTGATGATCATGTATGGATGGTAGATTATGTACTTTCTTGTTGGTGCTTGGGTTATGGAGGTAATGCATTTTATAAATGAAAAAGGCTTCTAGAAGTGTTCAGTGGCATTTTCCATCATTTTCAGTGGCCAGACATTTTGTAAATAATACCCCTTGGTTGCTCCCATCTAAAATCACAGGGGTCGGGATCTGGTAAGGGCATCCCCCAAATTTGATGGTTTCCTTATCTAACCCATTTTATAGATGGCACTGATGTGCGAATATTCTGGAGGGGGGTTTCTGACGTCAAGGCATTTTATAGTGGTGTTTGTTGCAAGTCCCAAAAATGAACCCTATCATTTCATAAATAAAACAAAGCACAACAAAATGTCATCGGGATATTTTGATTTTTGGCATATTGGCATTCCATAAAAACCCAATGCATTTTATAGTGCTGAAATGTGGTTTTCCTAGGGCGATCCATTTTATAAATGCCTAAAAACGCCTCTTATTTATGAAATGCCCGGTTAGGGGTGGGTACCCATCAAACAAGGGGGATAAAACATGTAAAAAAAACGAATGGTGATCCACACCGTTTCACCGCACATTTTTCCGGCAGTTGCGCGTTTTGAGTTCCGTGGAGAACAACGTTTCCAACTTCATGGCCTGGCTCGGAGCTGGAATATTGACATTTATGAGCCAACATCACCAGGCATGGGGTTTCTTCAGTGATCCCCAGTCGTCACCATGGCGAAAAAAGCCTCCGCTTGCCACGGTGGATTCCGGGAGGAGAATGGGAATCCATCCCAGAGTGCGAATCCAAAGTAATACTGGAGTCTTTATCTTACTGGTGCTTAGTAGGGAATGGGGGAATGGATGGGAATGGGATGATTATTAATGGTAATTATAGGTCATTCCCTCATTCCCTGCTAAGCACAAGTCCCATCTGCTCAGCACTGGGCGTTTTCGATTCATCTCTAAATGGGTAGAATCAGCCCAGTTCCATCCACCAGTTCCTACGGATCGGGGATGCCGAGGATCGGAGGGACCCTACTGTCTTGGTGCTGGCGATTCTCGGCCCAGTAGGGCGGAGGCGGCGGATCTGGTGAAGGGCGTCTTGAGCCTTGGCCGCGCCATGAAAATCATGACATTCATGTCCCCCAGTTTATGGCTATGTCCATAGGGAAAATGAGAATTTTAATATATTTTAATATGTTGTAACTTTTTGTAATCCATTCGATTTAGGGGAATTCTATCAAACATCATTGATCAACTCACCAATAGTTGGTCTATTCTAGTCTTGTGAATGGTAAATCAAACCCAAGACACACACACAGACACTATCAGGTGGTTGGGAAATTCTATTCGTAGCTCCAGCTAGCTCCCCATGAAAAAGAGGGAATGTGAATACCCCTAGCTGCAAACCGATCCCTCCTAACCACTGGATAGATTTGATGGATCATTTCATATCATGGGTACCGTACATAATGAGATATCATCAGTATATCATGGGTATACAGTATACAGTATGGTCTTTATTAATGGGTATATCAAAAGTATAATAAGAATAATATAATATCAATCTATAATACATCTCAATATCAAAAAACAAAATAATGGGTATATAATGGCCTACAAATATCTATGCTCCATATATATAAATGGTTTTGCTCACATATATATATATATATATACATATATATATACATATACACATATACATATATATATATATATATTAATCCGTTTCAATCGGACAGATTATGGGAATCCCTTGGAATTGGGGGGACTCAACTTTCAGACAAACCCATATGAAATATGGGTATGGAAAACATACATTTTGTTTTCCAAAGTACCAATAGAGGTTCAATCAGCGAATTGACCATACTTGGTCACCCTATTTTAGCAAGTGGGTTTTGAGCCCAGTATAGCCCAGTTATAAGCGGACTAAGCATCACCAAGCTATTTGTTCCGTTAGTTTCCATTCACAAACAGGGGTCCTACTTACATCACTTACTAAGTGGGAAGAACGCAATTCAAATGGCTGATGAAAACCACCGCGACGTGTATGTTTGGACCGTGATAATCCAGATTGGGGTGTCAAGGATGCTCATTTGCTTAAAACATAATTTTGTTAGACAGCTGATGCAACCCATCTCCTTTGGGTGAACACTACAGATCAAGCTCTGTTGAGGATGTGGATTCAAAGTCAGAGGCTTAATGTACGGGTGTCCAACATCCGCAACATCCAACGAAGGTGAGGTAAAGATGGAGATAGCATCAACAAGGATGAGGACTTATGCGTTCAACAAAATGGTAGCTCAGCCAAGCTTCTTGAACAGGATTAGAATGATGTGACCCACCTCCAATGGTACCTTGAAAGGTCGGGTTGTTGCTGGTTAGAGAAAAACTGAGGAGACGCTCAGGAGTGCGCACCAAACACTTTTTGGAGCCTGAATTTCGACTCCTTGCCTCCAAAGGACAGGGACTTCTCAATGGACTGGATGGATAGTTCTGAACCAACTCATCTTTTGCTATCAACGGGGATATACAATGACATATTATATATATATATATATATTGTATATATATATATATATGTATATATATCATATTATATGTATCAATCAGCGAAACATCATGTTGATTCTGCTGGGCTCCAAGATTTCCCGTGACCTGGAATTGATTGCGTGCGGGGAAGTGGCTCATGTATGCATAGGTAACTCACCTTCCAGTGAGCCCTTTCTTCGCTTGAAGTTAGTGGCAGTACTCATCCAATTCCGTAACCCCAGGCCATTCCATTTGCATTCAGATTCATTCAAGAATAATTATATACCATCTGGTTATTTAACATAGCCATGGAAAATCCCCTGTAAATGGAGGTTTTAATGGGAAAATCATCCCAAATTAGCCATTTTCCATGGCTATGTTAAATAATCACCTGTTGCCCCTGTGTTATACCGTCCAAGTTTGGCACTTTGAGCCGTCTTGGTTTGCTATCGACATTTTCCACATGTCTTGCATACATACCCATACACATCACCGCCCAAGGGGCTTTGGGAATTGTGGTAGTCATCCCCAAAATTGTTTTGTTTTCAGTCTAGGAATTATATACTATCTATGAATTGCCCCAAATATAGAGCTTGTATGTTCACTGGTCCAACCATCCGCTTGTCCTTTGGACTGACTGGTGTGTGTGTGTATATGTGTATATACTGTATATATACATATATGTATATATTATTAAATATATTAATATATCGCGCATATATATATATATATTAATCCTGGAACATATAGAATATAGAAAATCCACCAAAGACTGAAATGGAGATATGCTTGACATTTCCATATTCTACTTCCGGATGGTTTTACACATCACATCATTATCCCCATCCCTTTCCTCAAATGTCTTGATTTCACCTTATTTCAGGGTGGTGAATCATTGTGTATAATATCATAGACGTACAGATACACGACAGTTTTTCTCCCATCCATCCCCATCCATCCCCATCCCACAGTAATCTGTATATGTATATATATATATAAATAGATATATATATATATATTTTAAACAGATAACAACAATATATGGCTCCGCATCCCCAGGAGGCTTCCAGGTGGAGTCCGTGCAACGCGTCACCTACCACTGGCGTTCCGAGCTGGGTCTGGCCTCAGACAGCCAGGTGCCACAGAGGCTGCGCGAGTCGCCCCTGCCGTGGGAGCCGTGGCACCGGGGTGGGGGTTGGGGGGTTGGGGCCCTTGGGGGTTGGGGTTGAAACCTATTCTTTTTTTGGGACTTGGGGTTGGGGTTGGGGCTGTTTTTTTGGGGGGGTTGAAAGCATGTTGACATTCGTTTTCTTTTTTTTCCCGACTTTTTTTGGTGTTGAAATCCATGTTTCTATTTTTTTAAGGGTGACATTCCAGATGCTTTTGGTAGAACTTATTAATTTCATTTGTTGCGCTTGAAACTCCATTTCGTTTTTGTTGCTGCTCGTACTGGTGGATGTTTCGTGCAAGATTTCCAGAGGACGCACATGATTAAGTCCCAGTGGAGCATTACCTCCAATCGTTTCACGGTGAAAAACACGTGTGGTTCAATCCCAATTTTGCTGTGTTGATCATTGCCCATGAATTTCTGGCAAAATCTTAGCTGTTCCTCCTGAAATCATAGCGTCTCATAGTTCATCTCGATTTTCATGTATACAGTTTTTTTTGATATTTTCCAAGGTTTTCCCTAGTTTTTCATAGGTTTTCCAAGGTTTTTCTTAGTTTTTTCTTTTTTTCATCCATCAAAAGCGAAATCTCCCGTATCTCGAATCGCCTCAGGACTGGCTCTTCCTCCTTCACAAGGCACCGCCACCGCGGGACGCCGACAAAGTGGCCGCGATGTCCGCGCTGCTTCCAGCGGCGCTGCGGAGTGAGTCCGAGGGTCGGCTGCCGACGTTGCTGAGACCCAAGAAGGACGAGAACGGTCCAAGAATGCCACTTGGGCTGGAAAAAACATTGAACATTTTTTTTATTAAGGATTGTATATATATACATAGGGAATCATAGGGACAATATATGATGATATTTGTAATATATACACATGTATCATGAATCCATTCCGAAAAAATAAGTCCCACTGGGGTTTTTGAAAAGAGATGGAGATTTAGACTGGGAACAATTGGAGTTTATGAAAAATATTCGGTCAACAAATGAGAAAAACTGGAGCAAACATGTTCATTTGGGCTGATCCGCCATAACCCCACCCAATAGCCCAGTTGCCAACTTACCTGTCGTTTGGACCCCCTTTTTGAGTTTGGTTTTCTCTGAAAATACACGGTACAGAAGGGCTCCAAGGGTTTAAGACGCCTTTTTCCATTTGGGGACCATGAAGGCGTTGAGAGTACCCCATTTTCAAACAGCCGCACTTTCTGAATTTCTGTGATCCCTAAAAAGGCACATTTTTTCAGGCCCTTCCGGCCCAAGCCGCCCAGTAGGCAAGGGTGGAGCAACTGCGTTGCACGAGTTGGGCCATGGTGTTTGCAAACCTCCCGATACCGTTGTTGGAANGCCCTTCCGGCCCAAGCCGCCCAGTAGGCAAGGGTGGAGCAACTGCGTTGCACGAGTTGGGCCATGGTGTTTGCAAACCTCCCGATACCGTTGTTGGAACTGATCAAGTCCTATGATTCCACAACCAGACCCTTTCGAATGAACCAGAGGGCCAATGTTCTATTGACAGGGGTATCAACACAGTTTTTGGGACCGCCTTTCAACGAGACCAAGTTTGAAGGCACAGTTGTTCAGCCGCCATTGCATGACCACAGATACATGACTTGGCATACAGACAAGACACCAGCAGCATTCCAACCATTTCCTGCCACGGTGACAGCCGATGGACATTTCCAGAAATTAAGTCATGCCACCGACATTTTCTGCCATAATGTCTTGGTTGATCACGCAGACCCGGTTAGTTTGATTGCCGACCAATCCAGCATCCTTGTGCCTTGGGATGAAAGCCGGTTAGACCAATGTCATGATCAGTGGACCCTCGAACAGTTTTCCGGGGGATTCGGAGGTTGGGCTTTTGGATTGAAATATCTGCATGCACAGGGAGTGACCACCTACAAAACATTGGGGATAGAATGCCATTTGCCGGCAGCCACTCAGNAAATATCTGCATGCACAGGGAGTGACCACCTACAAAACATTGGGGATAGAATGCCATTTGCCGGCAGCCACTCAGTATGCATTGACACATGGTACATGCTTGATAGGCCAGACAGAGGGTTTGCCAGATGATTTCATTCACCAGCTTGGCCGCAGCTCAGTCATTGTGACCCGCATCCAGGATCTATCATGGCAGCGCCAGCTGCAATTTGTGCCAATCAAGCTTTGGACGATCTCAGCTCCCTGCCAGTCGTGGTCCACAGCGGCCAGTCAAGAGGGATTTTGGTCACCAGATGGACAAGCCTTAGGACATGCCATGGGTCATATAAGATTGTTCAAGCCCCCAGTTGTTGCAATTGAACAAGTGCCAGGCTTTGAAAGTCATGAGCATCATGGGATTGCATTGCGCATGATCACATGGGCAGGTTACCAGTTGGTTCATTCGGGAATTTATGATCTTAGTCATGTCACGCCATGTCGTAGGGCAAGATGGCTGGGAATTTTGGTTCATGTTGATCGACTCCCGGCATTGAACATGTCCCAACTCCGCAAGTTTCCGTGGCCAACTGTATATAGCTCAGTCCGATCCTTCAATGCCATCCGACCCATGCCAGCATCCGAAGCATTGGAATTCGAGCCATCCGTGCCAGTTGCGTCCATGTACTTCGATCCCAATTTCCTGCCAGGGAGACATAGGGTTTGGACCAAGCAGCAGATCCTTGAACATCGCATCCCCAGCCTGGATGGCAAGCTGCCGACCTTCATGTCACGTTATGGACAGCAGCATGNACATAGGGTTTGGACCAAGCAGCAGATCCTTGAACATCGCATCCCCAGCCTGGATGGCAAGCTGCCGACCTTCATGTCACGTTATGGACAGCAGCATGAACTTCGCCCGTACCAACTCACCAATCGAGGCCTTTTTGGACATTTCCTGAGAAGTGGAATAGCCTTCCGATTTTGGTCGCCAAGTGAAATTGCCTTGCTCCATGGCCAAGTAGATCCAATCACCCTGCTCAAGCCCAAAACATTGGGATGGGAAACTTTGGGAAATTGCATTGCCACTCCACATGCCCTTTTCACGCTTGCCCATGCCATCAATATCTTGGATGATGCGAGAACANAAAACATTGGGATGGGAAACTTTGGGAAATTGCATTGCCACTCCACATGCCCTTTTCACGCTTGCCCATGCCATCAATATCTTGGATGATGCGAGAACAGACCCAACGGCATTGGTTGAACGATTTATCCAAGACAGATTCCAAACCAACAATTCCGGCATGATGCAAGACTACTATGCATATTACTTGGGAAGACCACATCAAATTTCCATCCTGCAAAGACGCCTCCAGTTCTTCATGACTCAGATGGAATGGAATGACCAAGCGGACACNCTATGCATATTACTTGGGAAGACCACATCAAATTTCCATCCTGCAAAGACGCCTCCAGTTCTTCATGACTCAGATGGAATGGAATGACCAAGCGGACACCAATGTGTGGCCAGCGTTTGCTTTCTTTTCACCAGAAGATGGCATCCTCCCCATGGACTGGATGGCCCAGAAGCCAGCTGCAATTCCAGCCACCATTGCCGATTCAACACAGCCAGAATCAGATGCAGACATGACCGAGCCATCTGACTTGACCCATGCATTTGCATTGAAGCTCATCCCAGGGGAATATGGAGTATACAAGAGTCACAAAGCTGTCAAAGTCAGTACGATTTTGAATCTGTGGCAACAGCCCATGGCANGAAGCTCATCCCAGGGGAATATGGAGTATACAAGAGTCACAAAGCTGTCAAAGTCAGTACGATTTTGAATCTGTGGCAACAGCCCATGGCACCATTTGATGCATGGACAGCGGAGCATGCGCACATGTGCATCGCAGACACATCAGCACAACCACGAGAGATCCTTGAAGCCATCCCAACCACATCAGCACTTGCAGAAGCGGCCCAGAAAGATCATGCATCCGACCTGCCACAGAAGATCCCATTCATGCATCGTTCCAGCACTGATCTTGCTCTGTATGAGGTTGATGAAGGTTCCACCTGGCGACAGATCAAAACATGGCATCCGAAACTGCAGCAGGTGAGGCATAGTATCTTTGGAGACTTGCAGGACCAGACCCTTTTCACCGGACCGACTGAAATCAGTGACACAGCCTACCATCCAGTCCAAGGAGTGCTTTCCGAAGACCAACTCAGGACCCTTGCCCGAGTCCAAATGACGACCTTTGTGCCACGTAACACAGACATTTTGGTCCTTCACTGCACAGGAGATGGAGAAGCCAGACATGCCTTCTTGCATTTTTGGATGTCATCAGCCAATCAAAAGTGGTATGAACAGGTAGGAAGACAGTGCAATTTCCAAATCCTGGATGATCAGACTTGGCGCCTCCTTTTCAGACCGTGCCATTCAGTGCCGACCATGCCGACCACCTTTTTCATAGAAGCATTGATGTGGCGACAATGGCAAACAGGCTTTGATACTTTGCAGACAGGATCAGGATATGACACAATCATCAAACGAGTCAGCAAAGTCCTCATTAGATGCAATTTTGCTGCTTCAACGCCTATTGAGGTCTTTTTGATCATCCTGCAACATGTCTACCAGCTTGTAGGCCAGGGACAGCCAAGCCTGTTGTCTACAGGACGCAGATGCACAGAACCTGCCACCATCCGAGACCTTTTTGATCGCCTCGCCAAGCCAGGACCCATTGTGATTCATGTCACACCACCCATGTCTGGGGGGGGAGGAACTGAACGAAAACCCACCACCAAGCAGGATTCAATTCGCACAGCCCAAGCAGGTGTAGCCAATATGTTCTTGGAACGAGGCCTTGATTTGCCACAGGTCACCACCTTTACTACCAAACTCCTTGACCACGCAGGCCTACCCCGCATCCATGCCATGCTTTTCAATGAGACCAACACTGAGGCACAACGCAGTTTTGACCAGCTTTGCGCGTCAGCCATTGCAACATACACCTTGGAGGACGGTTTCTTCCGCAATCAAGATGATTCCCCTGCCAACATCAATTCGCAGTTTTCCTGGCATGCCACCGGAGTTAGTCTCATGACTCCCGCCATGGCCAATGATTTGCTTGCAACCACTACTGAACAATCCCCAGATGAATTAGCCATTTATGTGGTTGGGGACATCCGCATTCCCAATGGTTTTGAAGTCACAACCACCAATGCACCAGCATTTGATGCAGATGGCCGTCGTGTACTCCTCAATGGGAAGCTCATCCAGTTAGGGCAACGCAGCATCCGGCCACATGCACCCACAGATGTCGACATTGATCCATCGAAAATCCAAATCATGGCAGTCACCCTGTGGAAGACAGATTTTGATGAGGCCATGTGGACGCGTCTTTGTCAGGCACCCGTCAAAACAACAAAAGACCTGCTAGCCCTGGAAGGCNAGTCACCCTGTGGAAGACAGATTTTGATGAGGCCATGTGGACGCGTCTTTGTCAGGCACCCGTCAAAACAACAAAAGACCTGCTAGCCCTGGAAGGCTATCAAGACCTTCTTGGCAAGCCATGGGGTCGAGCCTATCGAGCCAAGGGACTCCCAGTTGAACCATCCCAAGCAGATTCCATTCAATTTCATGCAGAGTTTTCCAAATGCACCCGACTCCATGCGCTGCTCAAAAAGTCAGGATTCAACCGAATATTCCTGACACCCAAGACAGCAGATGGAACCCCCGATGATGGATGGAAAGTCATATGGTTAGCTTTGCAGCCTAGCCTCATTGAAAGCAAATCAGCTTCCCTCAGTGGGGCGGCAGGTTTGGTGCGCACAGCCAAGTCAGTTGGACTGAGAATTGAAGCAGGTGCCTACCAACAGGCATGGTCCAAA
>BGPT01001592.1:58882-76223 GCA_003297045.1 Symbiodinium sp. clade C Y103
TGGCTGGGAAAAAACGCCGCTGCAAAAGCGTGTTTTCTTAGATGTCATCGGGCTGCTGTTCACACTCCTTCAGGAGCAGCCCTGATTATTTTCAAATAGTCGTGACTGTCTCTTACCCACTCAAAGAAAAAACAAAGTCTCTAGTCAAATCAAACAGTTGGATGAACATGGATGAACTGCATCTCAGCAGATTCCCACCAGGAAGCTAGATAAACTATGTAGTGCTTTTACCAAACATCTTGCATTTGAGGAAANGACAAACAAATAAACCACGTAGAAAATCAAAAGCGTCCTTTTTTTCAAAAAGTGTCCCTATTCTGAAAAAGCAGTTTCCGCCAAAAAGACATAAATTTTAGCACTTAGGAAGATGCAGGTATAGGTGTCATTACGAAACCACTGAGGCACCCACAGCCCGTCATTGCGAAGCTGCGGCAACTGTGAGACTCGCTGCGAGACTCGCTCTCCTCGCTTGGAGACAAGGCGTGTGATCAGATCAGTCGGCAAAAGGTGGTCCCCATCGTGTCATGAATGCCAAGCATCATCTGAATTTTCTCTTTCTGCTGAAGGGAACCGATGTTCACTAGTGAAAAAGTATGAAAAAGTTGAACTGTTGCCAAAAGCGCAGCTTCAAAATGTTGAAAGTTTTCAAATGCAAAGCTCTGCTGATCTCTCGAGATATCCACAGCCCGGTTTTGTCTCCTCAACGGCCCTTGCACAATCCACACACGCCAAGCCATCGGAATCGGAGCCTGGCCCAGGCGTTTCCGGTCAAGGATTGAGTTCTCGGGGCCGAACAGCCACGAGGTGTAGCCCAATTTGGAACGGAATCTGTGTAAACTCCTACGTGTTCAGAAAACCTCAGTCAGTTTTGTTTTATTGCTTCAGGCCTATTCTTATGGTCGAAGACCTTACGACAAATGAAAATTGCCACAGTAGATCATCATCGCTTTTGTATCCCCGTTCAGGTTGGGCCCGAGGGGTTGGGAGCCTCATTCTGTAAGTACAGAATGGTGTCCCCAACGTGCATTACGTACAAAATGGCGGAACCCAACGTTCACACACGGAAGATTTTGTTACAAAATGGTGGGCTAAGCTGACCCCTAGTTACAGAATGGTAGCCATTGTTTGCCCGAAATCGAGCCAACGGATGCGATTCGCATCCGTTGGCTCGATTTGGGGCCTTACAGAATGGGCGGGCATGCAACGGGGTATTTCGTGGGTTCCCCAAGAATCCCCAGGACCCGCCAAGCCTGAACATCCGAGTTGACTCAACCATCAAGTCGGACAATTCTTTTTTCCCCGGGTTTGTTTCGAGCTGTTGTTCAGCAATCCAACGTCTTTTCTTTCGCGATGCTTTCTGAGTAGCAACCCCNTCGCGATGCTTTCTGAGTAGCAACCCCAACGATTGAAAAAACAATGACAATACGAACTATTTCTTAAGATATGTTTTTGCGACAACTGGGTTTCATGATCTAAGTCGTCTCAAGCAGTCAGCACTCATCTGGGGNACAATGACAATACGAACTATTTCTTAAGATATGTTTTTGCGACAACTGGGTTTCATGATCTAAGTCGTCTCAAGCAGTCAGCACTCATCTGGGGACACCCCTACATCTGGGGACCGGAAAAAAAAATCAGGTACCCTACAATGCGTAAATTGATATCTACAGCGCCTACCATTTTGTAGAAGATTCCGCTTTTCAAGCCTCTGTAGCGTTCTATCCTTTTATACCCGTGCAAAGTTACTAGCGATTTTCTGTTTTGGTAGGTGTCCTAAAATGCTGTCAAAAGGGGCTCAAACAAACTAATTTAGGACACCTCTACATCTGAGCCCAAAAAAACAATCAGGTACCCTACAATGCGAAAATTGATATCTACAGCGCGTACCATTTTGTAGAAGATTCCGCTTTTCAAGCCTTTGTAGCGTTCTATGTTCTAATGCCCAGGTAAAGTGTCTAGCATTTTTCTGTTTTTTGGTAGGTGTCCGAAAATGCTGTCAAAAAAGTTTCAAAAAGACTTGTTTAGGACACCTCTAAATCTGAGTCCAAAAAAACAACCAAGTACCCTACACCGAAGGAAAGATGAAATCTTCAGCACCTACCATTTTGTAGAAGATTCAGCGTTTCAAGCCTTTGTAGCGCTCTATGCTTTTATATTTATACCCTTTTCAAGTTTCTAGCCAGTTTTTTGGTGGGTGTCCCAAAATGATGTGAAAAGCCGCTCAACAAGGACACCTCTAAATCTGAGTCAAAAAAAAAAAACAATCAAGTACCCGACACTGAAAGAAAGATGAAATCTTCAGCACCTACCATTTTGTAGAAGATTCAGCGTTTCAAGCCTTTGTAGCGCTCTATCCTTTTATATTTATACCCTTTTCAAGTTTNAGCACCTACCATTTTGTAGAAGATTCAGCGTTTCAAGCCTTTGTAGCGCTCTATCCTTTTATATTTATACCCTTTTCAAGTTTCTAGCCAGTTTTTTGGCAGGTGTCCCAAAATGCTGTGAAAAGCCGCTCAACAAGGACACCTCTAAATCTGAGTCCAGAAAAGATTAATCAGGTACGCTAATGTTAATACACTGAAAGAAAAAAGATATCTACCGCACCTACAATTTTGTGGGAGACTCCGCGTTTCAAGCCTTTGTGATGTTCTATGTTTTTTTTTTCCCCTTGTAAAGTGTCTAGCATTTTCTGTTTTTTGATAGGTGTCCTTAAATGCTGTCAAAAAAGTTTCAAAAAGACTAATTTAGGACACCTCTACATCGGAGTCCAGAAAAAAATAAAATTGATATCTACAGCGCCTACCATTTTGTAGAAGATTCCGCTTTTCAAGCCTCTGTAGCGTTCTGTCCTTTTATACCCGTGCAAAGTTACTAGCGATTTTCTGTTTTGGTAGGTGTCCTAAAATGCTGTCAACAGGGGCTCAAGCAGACTAATCTAGGACACCTNTAGCGATTTTCTGTTTTGGTAGGTGTCCTAAAATGCTGTCAACAGGGGCTCAAGCAGACTAATCTAGGACACCTCTCAATCTGAGTCCGAAAAGACTAACCAGGTACGCCACACTGCACGAAAAAGATATCTTCAGCACCTACCATTTTGTAGAAGATTCCACTTTTCAAGCCTCTGCAGCGTTCTATCCTTTATACCCGTGCAAAGCTACTAGCGATTTTCTGTTTTGGTAGGTGTCCTAAAATGCTGTCAAGAGGGGTTCAAAAAGACTAATCTAGGACACCCCTAAATCTGAGTCCAAAAAGACCAATCAGGTACCAAAGCCCTTATTACAATACGGTTTAGCACCCAAGCTCTGCTCACAAGACAGCCTGGCAACCACTTTAGTAATCACTTTAGTCCCTCAATCGCCCCTGCAAATTGNCTCTGCTCACAAGACAGCCTGGCAACCACTTTAGTAATCACTTTAGTCCCTCAATCGCCCCTGCAAATTGTTTGAATCCAGCGGGGGCGGGTCCTGGACACGGAGTCAAACTGATTTTGGGAAATAAAATGAGGGGCTAAAGGGATGACTAAAGTTGGAGCCCGACAGAGCAAATGGTCCGATTCAACGGGGTACAAGCCCTACCATTTTGTAGCAAAAATTGCATCTCGGATATGAATTTGNTTGGAGCCCGACAGAGCAAATGGTCCGATTCAACGGGGTACAAGCCCTACCATTTTGTAGCAAAAATTGCATCTCGGATATGAATTTGCGTTTCAAAAAATTGGGGCTTCTGAAAGCCCATGTCTTTGCTACAACATGAGGTTGGGTTTTCAAGTTTTAACATGGTGATGTCTGAAGAGCAAATTTCCTTGCTACAAAAAGATATTGGTTTTTAACATGGTGATGTCTGAAGGGCAACTGCCCTTGCTTCNCCCTTGCTTCAAATAACGTTCGATTTTCAAGAAGGTTTCAGCCACCGAACCAGTGAAATCTTACAAAATGCAATTCCCAGCCATTTGCTACAAGATGAAAGGCCCAGCCCCATTTTTTTGAGGGGTTACATAAGTGGGGCCCCTCATACTGGGCACAAGACCACCCATGAAATTGGAACGGGGATGCCTTAGCTACAAAATGCACATTTATTTCAGCAGCCTTGAATCCATCCAGTTTGTAGGAGCTATGGTTGAACGTAATTCATCCAGTTTTGAAATGTTTTGAATCCGTTCAATTTGTAATGGCCACTGGTTGCCCACTGCAAACCCCTTACAGAAGGGTCGGGCATGCAGTTTGCCAAACTGCAAAAAAATGCAAAAACGGATCAAAAATCATCAAAAAAAAGAGGGCCGGGGTAAGGTCCCCTTACAATATGGTTGAACCCACCTGCACAAAATGGTTGCCAAAAACCACTCTGTACGGGCCTTGAGGCCTATGATTCTGTAACAAAGACTTCAACGGGGGTAGCTTTGTCAAGACCAAGGCCCTAAATGATCAGCAGAAAAAAGACTGCAAAGGTCTTGAGATGTGTTGACACATGTGAAATCATGTGAAACTATATTAAAATGCTCCGTTGCCTTGCGTCAATATGCGCAATTGAAAAACAAAGTGTTTGCTGCGCCTGGGTTGGACTGAAGACAGCAGGGTCGGCGCGTTGCAGTTGGGTGTCCACTGTGCTTTTCAAAGCATTGAAGGCAGTGACGTTGGGATTGTAGGTCTGGTTCTCCGAAACTCGGCACAAGTCATGCTGAATCTCTGCGGCCACCACATTGTCATTCACAGAAGTCACGTTGAGGTCCAAATTTACTTGCTGGTCACGTAGATCTTGGTTGCATGCTTTGGCATTCTCAAGCAAGAATTGGATCTCTTGCAGGTCGTTGCGGTGAGAAGTATTCACTTGGTCCAAGAATGACTGCATTGAGTCGGTGATCATCTGGAGGGTCGCCTCTGACGCATTTTCATCCAGCTTGAAGACAGTGTAATTGGGCCGCGCTGAGGTGTTCGAACCGTTGGCTACCTTGAGCATGGCCATTTGGCGGAGCCAAACCTGAAGCTCTTCGGCATGCTCCAAGGTGCCGATGCTGCTGACGAGATTGCCCATGAAATGGTTGGACTTCTGAAGTTGGACAAAACTCGAATCTTCACACATGGTGGTGTTTAAAACCGAGCTTGCCATACAAGCCATAGCAAGGACCATGCCCGCAACCTCAGCCAAAGCGCTGGCCTACTGTGATCACGGCCCGAATATAAACAGAACTGCGAAGATATGCTTAGCGCTCTTAGCATGTGCCAAGAAACTGCAAGGGTGTACATCACAGCGACACTGAGCAACTAACCGCGCTTCGGCTCTGGAACCCAAAATGCTGCATTCGAATTCGACCCCAAACTTAACAAATGACAACATACTTTCTTGAACGTGTGAGCGCCTCAAAATCGCCTGTGGAGCACTCCGTCTTTTTAAACCAGCTCTGGGGAAACTGTATGTTTGCATGTCAGGAGCTTGTTCCCCAAACAGTTTGCTGATCTTAAGTCCGGATGTCTGTCTTCACTTGTCTCCCTTCATTTGTCTCCCTGTCTGGCTGGTGGTGTCCGGCTCTCCGGATGTCTGTCTTCACTTGTCTCCCTTCATGTGTCGCCCTGTCTGGCTGGTGGTGTCCGGCTCGCCGGGTGTCTGTCTTCACTTGTCTCCCTTCATGTGTCGCCCTGTCTGGCTGGTGGTGGCCGGCTCTCCGGATGTGTCTTCACTTGTCTCTCTTTATTGGTCTCCTAGTCTGGCTGGTGGTGTCCGGCTCTCCGGATGTCTGTCTTCACTTGTCTCCCTGTCTCCCATTTTGGCTGGTGGTGTCCGGCTCTCCGGATGTCTGCCTTCACTTGTCTCCAATTGTCTCCCCGTCTGGCTGGTGGTGTCCGGTCTGTCTTCGCTTGTCTCCCTTCATTTGTCTCCCTGTCTGCCTGGTGGTGTCCGAATCTCCGGGTGTCTGTCTTCACTTGTCTCCCTTCATTTGTCTCCCCGTCTGGCTGGTGGTGTCCGGCTCTCCGGATGTCTGTCTTCACTTGTCTCCCTTCATTTGTCTCCCTGTCTGGATGGTGGTGTCCGGCTCTCCGGATGTCTGTCTTCACTTGCCTGGCTGGTTGTCTTCACTTGTCTCCCCTCATTTGTCCCCCTGTCTGGCTGGTGGTGCCCGGCTCTCCGGAGTCTGTCTTCGCTTTTCTCCCCTCATTTGTCTCCCCGTCTGGCTGGTGGTGTCCGGCTCTCCGCATGTCTGTCTTCACTTGTCTCCCTTCATTTGTCTCCCTGTCTGGCTAGTGGTGTCCGGCTCTCCGGATCTGTCTTCACTTGCCTGGCTGGTGGTGTCTGGCTCTCGGATGTCTGTCTTCACTTGTCTCCCTTCATTTGTCTCCCTGTCTGGCTGGTGCTGTCCGGCTCTTCGCATGTCTGTCTTCACTTGTCTCCAATTGCCTCCTGGTCTGGCTGGTGGTGTCCGGCTCTCCGGATCTCTGTCTTCACTTGTCTCCCTTCATTTGTCTCCCGGTCTGGTTGGTGGTGTCCAGCTCTCCGGATGTCTGTCTTCACTTGTCTCCATTCATTTGTCTCCCCGTCTGGCTGGTGGTGTCCGGCTCTCCGGGTGTCTGTCTTCACTTGTCTCCCTTCATTTGTCTCCCCGTCTGGCTGGTGGTCTCCGGCTGTCCGGATGTCTGTCTTCACTTGTCTCCCTTCATGTGTCGCCCTGTCTGCCTGGTGGTGGCCGGCTCTCCGGATGTGTCTTCACTTGTTTTCCCTCATTTGCCCCGTCTGCCTGGTGGTGTCCGGCCTTTCGGATGTCCGTCTTCACTTGTCTCCCTTCATGTGTTTGCCAATCTGGCCGGGAGACAAATGAAGGGAGACAAGTGAAGACAGACACCCGGAAACCCGGACACCACCAGCCAGACGGGGAGACAAATGAATGGAGACAAGTGAAGACAGACAGCCAAAGAGCCGGACACCACCAGCCGTCTGGCAGTCACATGAAGGGAGACAAGTCAAGACAGGCATCCGGAGAGCCGGACACCACCAGCCAGATTGGCAAACACATGAAGGGAGACAAGTGAAGACAGACATCCGAAAAGCCGGACACCACCAGCCAGACAGGGAGGCAAATCAGGGAAAACAAGTGAAGACACATCCGGAGAGCCGGCCACCACCAGCCAGACAGGGCCACACATGAAGGAAGACAAGTGAAGGCAGACATCCGGAGAGCCGGACACCACCAGGGCTCTCCTGATGTCTGTCTTCACTTGTCTCCCTGTCTCCCTGTCTGGCTGGCGGTGTCCGGCTCTCCGGAGTCTGTCTGCACTTGTCTCCCCTCATTTGTCTCCCTGTCTGGCTGGTGGTGTGCTGCTCTCCGGATGTCTGTCTTCACTTGTCTCCCTTCATTTGTCTTCCCGTCTGGCTGGTGGTGTCTTGCTGTCCGCGTGCCTGTCTTCACTTGTTTCCCTTTATTTGTCTCCCCGTCTGGTCTCCAAGTCTGGTTGGTGGTGTCCGGCTCACTGTGTCTGTCTTCGCTTGTCTCCATGTGTCTCCCAGTCTGGCTGGTGGTGTCCGGCTCTCCGGATGTCTGCCTTCACTTGTCTCGCTTCATTTGTCGCCAAGTCTGGCTGGTGGTGTTCGGCTCGCAGGATGTTTGTCTTCACTACTCTCCCCTTCATTTGTCTTCCGGTCTGGCTGGTGGTGTCTGGCTCTCCGCATGTCTGTCTTCACTTGTTTCCCCTTATTTGCCTCCTTGTCTGGTTGGTGGTGTCCTGCACTCTGGATGTCAAACAGATACCGTCTCAGAAACTTCCAGGGAGTCAGAAACTGCGTCTCAGAAACTACGTCTCCAAGACAATATATATATATATATATATATATATATACGATTCAGAAACTCGACATTCAAGATTACGAAACTACCTCTCAGAAGCTCAACATGTAGAATTCTGAAACTTAGCTTCCCCGATTCAGAAACTGAAAATTCAAGATTCAGAGACCACGTCTCAGAAACTGAACATGTAGGATTCAGAAACTTAGCTTCCCCGATTCAGAAACTGAAAACTCAAGATTTCGAGACCACGTCTCAGAAACTGAACATGTAGGATTCAGAAACTTTGCTTGCCCGATTCAGAAACTAGAAAGTCAAGATTCAGAAACTACCTGGACCTGTAAACGTACCAAAAAAACAGTACTGTTGGAACTTTGAACGCAAATCTGCGCAAACAGTGCGCAAATCTTGTACGCATGCCAGATTGGCCCATTTGGATCAAACGTTCAGAGACCAAGTGGAGCAAACACTTTCGGTCATCATTTAGACATGAGCAAACAAGATTGCCTACGGAACTACGTAGGCAAAGATATCGACAAATTCCGTTCCATGAATTGGCGACGCCAACATGTCCTGCAACTTTTTGAAACAATATGAACACACAGAATATGTTGTTCCTGCTCACCTGCCTCACCATTCAGGCATGATCCCACCGCCCTGCCCATAATGACAAGAATATACTGCAACTTTTCCTGCTGCATGGCAAAAACTATAGTGTGTTGACCCCCAAATGCTCGCAAAAAAAAATGCAAAAGTACGCAAATAACCCGCAAAAGTACGCAACACCCCGCAAAAGTAAGCAATTTGCAATTTCTGTACTGTTTTTTGGACTTGGACATAAATCGACCAACAACATGTTTTCGTGGGCTTGCCAACCAAAGCTTTCAATGCGCAATACGCGCAAGACAGAGGGCAAACAAAAGACTGGTACACTCTCCGCTTGGTGAAAAAATTGATCAGATCGGGACTCGAATTACATGTATGTCACAATTGCATCCAGCATTGCTACCTGTGTAAAGCTATGATATTATCTTTTTAACCCAAGTTCGGAAGTTAATGACATGGTGTGGAAAGACCCGCTGGATTTTGTTCTGAAACGTTCAGTCTAGGCGGGAACGTTCAAAATCGCCCGCCCAAACGTGCAATAATCCAAACGCGCAAAAATTACCTAACTTTTGAAGGCCCAGGTACGTCTCAGAAACCGAACATGTAGGATTCAGAAACTTTGCTTGCCCGATTCAGCAACTAGAAATTCAAGATTCAGAAACTACGTCTCAGAAACTGAACATGTAGGATTCAGAAACTTTGCTTCCCCGATTCAGAAACTAGAAATTCAAGATTACGAAACTACGTCTCAGAAGCTCAACATGTAGAATTCTGAAACTTAGCTTCCCCGATTCAGAAACTGAAAACTCAAGATTTCGAGACCACGTCTCAGAAACTGAACATGTAGCAGGATTCAGAAACTTAGCTTCCCCGATTCAGAAACTAGAACTTCAAGATTCAGAAACTACGTCTCAGAAACTGAACATGTAGGATTCAGAAACGCTGCTAGCCCGATTCAGAAACTAGAAAGTCAAGATTCTGGAACTACCTGGACCTTCAAAAACATACCACTAAACGACGGATGGCCCGAGCGAAGAGAAGTATAGTGAGATATGTAACTGAGAGAGAAATATATGAAGGTGTCTCAAAGAAAGAAGATGTGAATGTATAAGGCGCAAAAAAAGAGATTGATGAGTGTGAAGATGTGAGGATGTGAAGATGTGAAAATGTGCGACGTGAAGAGATGAAGATGCGAGCATTTGAAGATGTGAGGATGTGATGAGGTGAAAATGTGAAAATGTAAATATGTGAAGACGTGAAGATGTGATGATGTGAAAATGGAAAGATGTGCAGAGAGAAATAAGACATCACAGTCACTTTTGCAATCTTTTGCACGCAAACGCTTTTACACACAAACCCTTTTACACGCAGACGCTTTTACACTCAGACATTTGTGCACACAGACACTTTTTCTTCGTCTTCAGCAAAACACACACCGCAACCTCCGATACCGCTGCCAAGCTGCAAACGGCCGCGCCTCGTCCACCTTCAACAACTTCAGCCGGGCCTCCGGGCCTCCAAATAGTGACAACCATACAGACTCAGCTAGGTACCCGGGCAAACCTGTTCGACCCGCTACCAAACAAGTCACACGACTTACAACAAACTAATTGCTTCAAAACTCATGTGCAAGCAGCAACGACTTATCCTCTCCAGCAAAGCGCTGCAAGCAACCGAGCCTCGTAATCCGCAACATCTGCACCCCGTCCTCCAACCACTGACGGCCATACCATACCGCACCGCTGTGCAGCTCCTTAAACTTCAGAGCTCTGTAAGCTTCACCGCTCCTTCACCTCCGTACGCAAACCTTCAGCCATGAAGCAGGACATTGCGATAACAGCTTTTACAAACAGACCCTTGCCCACACAGATACTTCCTTTTACACACAGCGTGTTTTACACACGGCCGCCTTTACCCAAACACACATTGCCACACGGACCCTTTTACACACAAATCGCAGACCCTTTTACACACAAACGCTTTTACACACAGAGGTGCTTTGACACACAGGCACCTTTACTCGCAGACACTTTTACACACAGATCCCTTTACACACGAATACGTTTCACACAAACCCTTTTGCACACAAACGCTTTTATAACGCTTTTACACAGACACACTTTTACACACAGACCCTTTTACACACAAAGGCTTTCTGGTACACACAGACGCTTTTAACACAAGCACCTTTACCCACAGGCACTTTTACACACAGACCCTTTTACACACAGAAATTATGACACAAAGACACAAAGGCAACATTATGACAGACGCTTTTTACACATAAACCCTGTTAGACACGGAACCTTTTACACACAGACGCTTTCACGCAGAGGTGCTTTTACAGACAAACACTTTTACACACAGACCCTGTTACACACAGACCCTGTTACACACATACCCTGTTACACACAATCGCTTTTACACACAGACCCTTTTACGCACAGACGCTTTTACACACAGACCCTTTTACCCACAGACCCTTTCCACACAGACGCTTTGACACACAGGCACATTCACACAGAGACACTTAAAAGACCACGCAAAAGGTTGCGTAGCAAAAAACAACAGATGGAATTCAAACCTGTGACACAGCAAACAAAAACTGCGATGTGTCTCCAACCAAGCACGTGCCTCCGACCACACACCCCGCACCAGACCATCTCGCATCTCCTTCATCTAGGTTTTGCTTCCCCCTTGCGGTTGGTCCGTGCCGAAAGCCTTGCATACAGCCTCAAGATTGGCGCGCGGCAATCCATGAACAGCATGCACCAACCACTCCACGTTGTTCCTAGCAGCCCACCGCGTCAAAACCACCGCTTCATCGCTCAAAGCATCCTTCAGCCACTCGGAACTCTTGGCAGTCTTGCAAAGCCGATGCAGGCTCTCTTGCAACGAACACTCTGCCACTCGCAATGACTCTTCGAGCCACATCTTCTGCAACAACTTCTTGCGCATCACTTTCAGCGCATCTCCTCTCGCGAAAGATAGCGGCAACAAAGCTCCAATCCGCCGCACCTGGTCCTCGTTCAACAAATTCAACGCGTCCTCCACCCATTTTCGCCCATCCGCAACCGCACCGCTTTGCAGCTCCTGCTGCTTCACGGACACATCCACTGGAAGCAGAAGAAGCAGAGAAAGCAACCGGAAAACGACAAAATCTTGAGCCGTGACGCACGACACCGCGCAGATCAAGCAAGAACCGCAGATCAAGCAGGAACACCCGAAACACCCATAACAGATCAGCTAGATGATACCGCACACGCGGTCAAACATATTAGACTCAGTAGCAAAGAAGCCACACGACTTACAAAGCACCTACAGGTCGTCTTCAGCAAAACACATGCGACAAGCTCAGATCGCGCCTCGTCCACCTTCCACAACTTCAGCCCATCCTCCAAATATTGACAACCATACCGACTCAGCTAGATACCCGGACAAACCTGTTCGACCCGCTACCAAACAAGTCACACGACTTACAACAAACTAATTGCTTCAAAACTCATGTGAAAGCAGCAACTACTAATCGTCTCGAGCAAACCGATGCAAGCAACCGAGCCTCGTACTCCCTCAACAACTGCAGCCCGTCCTCCAACCACTGACGGCCATACCATTCCGCACCGCTTTGCAGCTCCTTATACTTCAAAGCTCCGCAAGCTTCGCCGCCCCTTCGCCTCCGTACGCAAACCTTCAGCCATGAAGCAGGACATTGCGATAGCAGCTTTTAGAAACAGACCCTTGCCCACACAGATACTTCATACTTCCTTTTACACACAGCGTGTTTTACACACGGCCGCCTTTACCCAAACACACATTGCCACACAGACCCTTTTACACACAAATCGCAAACTCCTTAACACACAAACGCTTTCACACAAAGGCGCTTTTACACACAGGCACCTTTACTCGCCGAGACTTTTACAGACAGATCCCTCAACACACGGCAGCGTTTCACACAAACCCTTTTGCACACAAACACTTTTATAACGCTTTTACACAGACACGCTGCGTCTCCAGCAAAACAGGTGCGACAACCAATTTTGCCATGTCCTCTCCTCTCGCGAACGATGCACATATGCGCTTTTACGCATAAACGCTTTTACAAACAAACCCTTTTACACACAGATGCGTTTACACACAGACGCTTTTACGCACAGACGCTTTTACACACAGGCACCTGTTACACACAGACGCTTTTTTACACAGAAACGCTTTTACACACAGACACTTTTGCACAGAGACGCTTTTACACACAAACCCTTTTACACACAAACGCTTCTACACACAGAGGCTTTCACACAGACCCTTTTACACAAAGACGCGTTTACACACAGACGCTTTCACACACAGACCCTTTTACACACAGTTGCTGTTACACACAGATGCTTTTACACACAGACCCTTTTACACACAGAAGCTTTTACACACAAGCGCTTTTACGCGCAAACACTTTTACACACAGACCCTTTTACACACAGACCCTTTTACACAGAAGCGCTTTTACACACAAACACTTTTACACACAGGCCCTTTTACACACAGATGCGTTGACACACACACACACACACGCTTTTACACACAGGCGCCTTTAACCACAGACCCTTTTACACACAGACCCTTTTACACACAGAAGCTTTTACACACAGGCGCTTTTACACACAGACGCTTTTAAACACAGACCCTTTTATACACAAGCGCGTTTACACACAGACCCTGTTACACACAAACACTTTTACACACAGAAGCTTTTACAGAAAGACCCTTTTACACACAACCGCTTTTAAACACAGACCCTTTGTACACACAAACGCTTTTACACACAGACCCTTTTACACACAGACGCTTTCTTTTACACACGGGCGCCTTTACCCACCAACACTTTTACACACAGACGCTTTTACATGCAGATGCTCTTACACATGCAAAACTCAACATGTCCCATTATGCACAAGAACCCGCTGTAGAGTCCCGTAGGCCCCTTCAAAGATCGCAATTTTACCTCCCTTTTTTTGACGATCGAACCTCATTTCGTGCGAAAGGGTTGCGCGGGACAGTAGAAAATCGCAATTTTACCTCAGTTTTTGACGGTCGAACCTCGTTTCTTGCGTAAGGGTTGCGTGAGACTACTCAAAATCGCAATTTTACCTCAGGTTTTGACGATCGAACCTCGTTTCGTGCGAAAGGGTTGCAGTTCGTAAATCCTCGCGGGCACTGCCCGCCTTAAGAAAGAAATAGAAATTAGCAGAAAAGAAGAGAGGGAGAGAGAGAGAGAGAGAGGAGAGAAAAGCATGCAGATGTGAAGATATGAAGATGTGAAGATATGCAGATGTGAGAAAATGCAGATGTGAAGATATGCAGATGTGAAGATATGAAGATGTGAAGTATGAAGATGTAAGATATGCAGATGTAAGATGTGCAGATGTGAAGATATGAAGATGTGAAGTATGAAGATGTAAGATATGCAGATGTAAGATGTGCAGATGTGAAGATATGCAGATGTGAAGATATGCAGATGTGAAGATATGAAGCTGTAAGATGTGCAGATGTGAAGATATGCAGATGTTAAAAGATGAAGATGCGAAGAGATGAAGATGTAAGATGTGCAGATGTAAAGATATGCAGATTTGACGAGATGAAGATGTGAAATGTGTAGATGTGACGCTATGAAAATGTAATCATGAAGATGTAATAATGCAGATCCCTTTTTACGAAAAACCCTTCGCAGACGCTCTCGGGAAAAAACAATACTGTTGGAACTTTGAACGCAAATCTGCGCAAACAGTGCGCAAATCTTGCACGCATGCCAGATTGGCCCATTTGGATCAAACGTTCAGAGATCAAGTGGAGTAAACACTTTTGGTCATCATTTAGACATGAGCAAACAAGATGGCCTACGGAACTACGTAGGCAAAGATATCAACAAATTCTGTTCCATGAATTAGCCACGCCAACATGTCCTGCAACTTTTTGAGACAATATGCACACACAGAATATGTTGTTCCTGCTCACCTGCCTCACCATTCAGGCATGATCCCACCGCCCTGCCCATAACGACAAGAATATACTGCAACTTTTCCTGTTGCACGGCAAAAACTATAGTGTGTTGACCCCCAAATGCTCCAAACCACAAAAAAACGTACGCAAAAAATCCGCAAAAATACGCAAATAACCCGCAAAAGTACGCAAAACCACCAAAAAGTAAGCAATTTGCAGTTTCTGTACTGTTTTTTTGACTTGGACATAAATCGACCAATAAAATGTTTTGGTGGGCTTTCCAACCAAAGCTTTCAATGCACGATACGCGCAAGACAGAGGGCAAACAAAAGACTGGTATACTCTCCGCTTGGTGAAAAAAATTGATCAGATCGGGACTCGAATTACATGTATGTCACAATTGCATCCAGCATTGCTACCTGTGTAAGGCTATGCTATTACCCTTTTAGCCTAACTTCGGTAATTTAATGACATGGTGTGGAAAGACCCGTTGGATTTTGTTTTGAAACGTTCAGTCTAGGCGGGAACGTTCAAAATCGCCCGCCCAAACGTACAATAGTCCAAACGTGCAAAAATTACTTAACTTTTGAAGGCCCAGATACGTCTCAGAAACCGAACATGTAGGATTCAGAAACTTTGCTTGCCCGATTCAGACACTAGAAATTCAAGATTCAGAAACTACGTCTCAGAAACTGAACATGTACGATTCAGACACTTTGCTTGCCCGATTCAGAAACTAGACATTCAAGATTCAGAAACTACGTCTCAGAAACTGAACATGTAGGATTCAGGAACTTTGCTTCCCCGATTCAGAAACTAGAAATTCAAGATTCCGAAACTACGTCTCACAAACTGAACATGTAGGATTCAGAAGCTTAGCTTCCCCGATTCAGAAACTAGAAACTCAGAAACTACGTTTCAACTTCACAGCGTCCCCTCTCCAAGACTTTTTGTCACGAGCTTTTGAAACCTGCCCCCCAAGCCATTACATGCAAGAGTATGCCTCAACTTCACAGCCCCCCCTCTCCAAGACTTCTTGTCACGATTCCAAGTCATTTTTTAAACCTCCCCCCCAAAACCCTACATGCAAGAGTATGCCTCAACTTCACAGCCTCCCCTCACCCAGAGTTCTTGTCACGATTCCAAATCGTTTTTTTATACCTCCCCCCCGAACCCTTACATGCAAGAGTATGCCTCAGCTTCACAGCCTCCAATCTCCCAGAGTTCTTGTCAGGATTCCAAGTCATTTTTTAAACCACCCCCCAAAACCTTACATGCAAAAGTATGCCTCAACTTCACAGCCTCCCCTCTCCAAGACTTCTTGTCACGATTCCAAGTCATTTTTCAAACCTCCCCCCCCCAACCCTTACATGCAAGAGTATGCCTGCACTTCACAGCCTTCCCTCTCCAGGGCTTCTTGTCACGATCCCAAATCATTTTTTACACCTCCCCCCGAAAACGTTACATGCAAGAGCATGCCTCAACTTCACAGCCTCCCCTCTCCAAGACTTCTTGTCACGATTCCAAGTCATTCCCCACATCTTTGTGTGGGGTTGTTGTTTTTTGTTGTGCACCCGTCGCCCGCCCGCCCGTGCCGCCGCCTCCCGTCCGCCTCCCCGCCACTTGCTCACACACAACTTGACAACACACAACTTGATCACACACACAACTTACTCACACACAACTTACTCGCACCCACTTACTCACACACAACTTGCCAACACACAACTTGACAACACACAACTTGATCACACGCAACTTACTCACACACACTTGACAACACACAACTTGCCAACACACACTTACTCACACCCACTTGACAACACACAACTTGCCAACACACACTTACTCACACCCACTTGACAACACACAACTTGCCAACACACAACTTGACAACACACAACTTGATCACACACAACTCACTCACACCCACTTACTCACACACAACTTGATGCCACACAACTTGACAACACACAACTTGACAACACACAACTTGACAACACACAACTTACTCACATACAACTTGACAACACACAACTTGCCAACACACAACTTGACAACACACAACTTGACAACACACAACTTGACAACACACAACTTACCCACACACAACTTGACACCACACAACTTGACAACAACAACATACAACTTGACAACACACAACTTGACAACACACAACTTGACAACACACAACTTGACAACACACAACTTGACAACACACAACTTGACAACACACAACTTGACAACACACAACTTGACAACACACAGCTTGACAACACACAACTTGACAACACACAGCTTGACAACACACAACTTGACAACCACATACAACTTGACACACACACACAAGTGACATGGACCTTCGTTTTGTGTGGCAGTCGTGGCACTTGGCGACATGGACCTTCGTTTTGTGTGGCAGGCGTGGCACTTACGGCGCTCAGCTGGGTCTGGTGACGCGCTTGGTTGCCGTTGACGCCGCATCATTCTGCGTGGCAGGCGTGGCACTTGGTGACATGGGCCTTCACTTTGTGTGGCAAGCGTGGCACTTGGCGACATGGGCCTTCACTTTGTGTGGCAGGCGTGGCACTTACGGCACTCAGCTGGGTCTGGTGACGCGGTTGGTTGCCGTTGACGCCGCATCATTCTGCGTGGCAGGCGCGGCGCTTGGTGACATGGGCCTTCACTTTGTGTGGCAGGCGTGGCAAAGGGCGACATGGACCTTCACTTTGTGTGGCAGGCGTGGCACCTACGGCACTGGGCTGGGTCTGGTGACGCGCTTGGTTGCCGTTGACGCCGCATCATTCTGCGTGGCAGGCGTGGCACTTACGGCGCTCAGCTGGGTCTGGTGACGCGCTTGGTTGCCGTTGACGCCGCATTATTCTGCGTGGCAGGCGTGGCACTTGGTGACATGGACCTTCACTTTGTGTGGCAGGCGTGGCACTTGGCGACATGGACCTTCACTTTGTGTGGCAGGCG
>BGPT01001592.1:78335-111103 GCA_003297045.1 Symbiodinium sp. clade C Y103
TGGGTCTGGTGACGCGCTTGGTTGCCGTTGACGCCGCATCATTCTGCGTGGCAGGCGTGGCACTTGGTGACATGGACCTTTTGTGTGGCAGGCGTGGCACTTGGCGACATGGGCCTTCACTTTGTGTGGCAGGCGTGGCACTTACGGCGCTCAGCTGGGTCTGGTGTACTCACACACAACCTGCACTCACACTTACTCACACACAACTTACTTGCACACAACTCTTCCACTCTCAGCTCTCTCTCACATACAACTCTTTCACACACAACTCTCTCACACACAGCTCTCTCCCACAACTCTTTCACACACATCTCTTTCACACACAACTTTGTCACACACAACTCTTCCGCACACAGCTTTTCACACACCGCTCACACACACACAACTTACTCACACGACTTGCGCACACACACACACTTACTCACACACAACTTACTTGCACACAACCCTTCCACTCACAGCTCTCTCACACACACAACTCTTTCACACACAACTCTTCACACATAACTCTCTCACACACAACTCTCTCACACAAAACCCTTTCACAAACATCCTTTTCACACACCACTTTGTCACACACACAGCTCTTTCACACGCAATTCTTTCATCTGCTGCGGTACTTATTGGAAAAAGTTGGCATGTGGGGTTATCCGGTCCTATAATTTTTTAAACCTCCCCACCTTACATGCAAGAGTATGCCTCAACTTCACAGCCTCCCCTCTCCAAGACTGCTTGTCACGATTCCAAGTCATTTTTTAAACCTCCCCCCCAAAACCTTGCATGCAAGAGTCTGCCTCAACTTCACAGCCTCCCCTCTCCAAGACTTCTTGTCACGATTCCCAATCATTTTTTAAACCTCCCCACCAAACCATTACATGCAAGGGCAAGCCTCAACTTCACAGCCCCCCCTTTCCAGACTTCTTGTCACGATTCCAAGTTATTTTTGAAACCTCCCCCCCAAACCCTTACATGCAAGAGTATGCCTCAACTTCACAGCCTCACCTCTCCAAGGCTTCTTGTCAGGATCCCAGGTCATTTTTCAAACCTGCCCCCCACCCCAAACCCTTACATGCAAGAGTATGCCTCAACTTCACAGCCTCCCCTCTCCAAGACTTCTTGTCAGGACCGCAAGTCATTTTTCAAACCTGTCCCCCCCAAACCCTTACATGCAAGAGTATGCCTCAACTTCACAGCGCCCCCTCTCCAAGACTTCTTGCCACGATTCCAAGTCATGTTTTACACCTCCCCCCTCAAAACCCTTACATACAAGAGTATTCCTCAACTTCACAGCCTCCCCTCACCCAGAGTTCTTGTCACGATTCCGGATCATTTTTCTAACCTCCCCCCCCAAAAACCCTACATGCAAGAGTATGCCTCAACTTCACAGCGCCCCCTCTCCAAGACTTCTTGCCCCGATTCCAAATCATGTTTCACACCTCCCCCCAAAACCCTTACATACAAGAGTATTCCTCAGCTTCATAGCCTCCACTCTCCCAGGGTTCTTGTCAGGATTCCAAGTCGAAACCCTTACATGCAAGGGTACGCCTCAACTTCACAGCCTCCCCTCTCCAAGACTTCTTGTCACGATTCCAAGTCATTTTTCCCGAGAGCGTCTGCGAAGGGTTTTTCGTAAACAGAGATCTGCATGATTACATTTTCATATCTTCACATCTGCACATCTGACATCTTCATATCTTCATATCTGCATATCTTCACATCTGCACATCTTACATCTGCATATCTTACATCTTCATGTCTTCACATCTGCACATTTAACATCTTCATATCTTCACATCTGCATATCTTCACATCTGCACATATTACATCTGCATATCTTACATCTTCATATCTTCACATCTGCACATCTAACATCTTTATATCTTCATCTGCATATCTTCACATCTGCACATATTACATCTGCATATCTTCACATTTGCATATCTTCACATCTGCTCTTCACATCTGCACATCTTACATCTTCATATCTTCACACCTGCATATCTTACATCTTCATACTTCACATCTTGTTATCTTCACATCTGCATATCTTCACTACTCATATCTTCACATCTGCATATCTTCACATCTTCATATCTTCACATCTGCATACTTTTCTCTCTTCTCTCTTTCTCTCTTCTGCTAATTTCTATTTCTTTCTTAAGGCGGGCAGTGCCTCCGAAGAATCACGAACTGCAACCCTTTCGCACGAAACGAGGTTCGATCGTCGAAAACTGAGGTAAAATTGCGATTTCAATTTGCCCGGATGAACCTTTCACGCACGAAACAAAATTCGATCGTCAAAAACTGAGGTAAAATTGCGATTTCAATTTGCCCGGATGAACCCTTCACGCACGAAACAAGGTTCGATCGTCAAAAACTGAGGTAAAATTGCGATTTCAATTTGCCCGGATGAACCCTTCACGCACGAAACGAAGTTCGACCGTCAAAAACTGAGGTAAAATTGCGATTTCAATTTGCCCGGATGAACCTTTCACGCACGCACGAAACGAGGTTCGACCGTCAAAAACTGAGGTAGAATAGCGATTTCTGACGGGTCTACGCGGGTCTACAGCAACCCTTACGCACGAAATGAGGTTCGATTCTCAAAAACTGAGGTAAAATTGCGATTTCGAATGTCCCGGATGAACCCTTCACGCACGAAAGGAGGTTCGATCGTCAAAAACTGAGGTAAAATTGCGATTTCGAATGTTCCGGATGAACCTTTCACGCACGAAATGAGGTTCGATCGGAAAAAACTGAAGTAAAATTGCGATTTTGCGTGTCTGTCAAAGTGTTTGTGTGTAAAAGGGTGTGTGTGTGTACCCTCTGAATAGAGGTAAAACTTCTATCCGCCGTTTGAGAGATTTGTCACTTCAGTTATACTTTCTGTTTCGCAGGGGGGCACAGAAGGCCCATAGAGCTGTGCCCAACGAAGCTCTCGATGGTGTCCTTAGGATATCCAGGCTGATCACCTGGACGTACCTGCTCAACCATGTTTTCATTTTTCATTCGTCATGGCATGGGGCTAAGCCGAGAACCCCTCTCCGACTCATTCCGTCNTTTTCATTTTTCATTCGTCATGGCATGGGGCTAAGCCGAGAACCCCTCTCCGACTCATTCCGTCTCACTGCACTGTTGTCGCAATCTGTCCCATTCAGTCTTGGATACTTATTACTGCAAGACCAGGACGTGATCTTCGATGTTTTATTTCCTTTTATTTCTTCGATCAATTGCGGAACGTCACGCTCTATCCATTTCCCAATCCCTGTCATTTCAGGTGTGTTGGAGTGTTGTTGCACGCCGAATGCACTCTAGCTACCCAATTCGTGAAGATGTTTCTGTTCAAGTGTGTTACTCATGTCGGATTCCGTCATGGTGGCANCCGAATGCACTCTAGCTACCCAATTCGTGAAGATGTTTCTGTTCAAGTGTGTTACTCATGTCGGATTCCGTCATGGTGGCATGAGCCCCTCGGGGAATATACCTTTCTAGGTAAATTGCCGGAACCTTCGACACGAAAGCCGAGTTTACACTTTTAGCAATGGTAATTCGCTTACGTAAAGTGGAACAGTTGGCCTTATTTCAGTGTTTCACCCTGTCGATCGATTCCAGTGTTGAACAGCTGCCCGCAGTGTGGGACTCACCTTTTTCTCACTTGCTGCATCGTCAATGGTCGTCCGTATGGTTGAACAGCCGCCCGCTGTGTGGGATCTGTCAATTTCTTCAGAGAGTACAGTGAAACAACCTCCTTTTCCAGCTTTGCTCAAGTGACAGACGGTCAGCACTGATCATTTGCATCATGTTGGATAGGCTACAGGTCATGCTTTAGGTGTGGTACTTCTTTACTTTTGATGGTCTCTGGTGAGGTCAGTACTCTGACACCTTAAGCCGTTGATGGGACTTTTGTCCAACTACAAAATTGACAGCAGAAGGCCCTGGAGCCTGATCACGACAATTGCATGTTTGTACTAGAGTGCATTCTTGTTGTGATGTTTTTATTTCCATCTTTACACATTCACTGCCTTGCCGTCGCCCATCATGTTCCCCTTCAACTGGTTGCCACGTGCATGGAGCTCATCGACGCCTACAACCAATACTTTACCTACAGGATGTCCCAACTTTGTTCCTGGTTCTTCCATGTTCAATGCCCAGACGCCCATGTCCAACTTCCCTCCAGTTCAAGATCCAATGATGACATCTCCAGGGCTACCAATGATGAACGCCATGAACCAGGGATACCCTGCTCACGGACTTGTACCAGGTTGTGGCACTGAGACTTTACTCCGTGAACAACTTATGGCCGACCGTCAACAAGCACAGTGGCGTGAATCTCAGTCTCAGGCTCAGCTTAACCTGTCATTACAGCAACAACAGAATATCCTCGCTCACTTGCCATTCTCATCCTCTTCCCAAGTGCCTCCAGCTGCGACTCCACCACCCTCTGAACCTCCTGCAACTCCAGCACAGTCTTCTCCACCTGCACCACCTGTCCCTGCTCCAACACCACCGGCGGTGGATCCGAATGAAGTTGCTTCTCAGGTTCTTTCAGCCTGCAAGGAATCCATGCGTCAACATCCTCTGACTCCTGAACCTGTTCCACTTCCACTTCAACTCTCTACTCCCACGCCGGATCTTTCTTCCACTCCAATCCCTCCTACCGCTACATCACGTCCTCCACTTCCTCGTGCAGCCCGTTCAACTCCATCCAAACAACCACGGCCCCATCCAGATCCCCTCCTCGGGCTCGTTATGCTGAGGCCAAGCGTTCACTTCCCCGCAGTCGTTCACCTCCGCGACACCGTCGCCACCACTACCGTTCCCATTCACGCCATGTCAGCTCCAAATCTCCTTCCATTCCCCGTTCACCACTCAAGCTCCATTCACGTTCTCCCCGACGTCCTCCTGTCAAACTCCGGGAAGCCACTGATCCTGACTGGTCACAGGATACCAAGGACTCTCAGTGGCAAGACTACTCCTCCGAGTCTCGGCGGAAAGAACCCAACCAGTATTATCAGTCATCCTGCTCTCAATCTTGGTCCACCACGTGGAACGATCCCACGTGGGAGTCACGCTCGTCCTCGTGGCGTTCTTATGACCCTCCCCAGGACACCCGCAAGACTCCCTCTTCTCCTCCTCGCACCGCCTACTCCGACAAACGTCGTCCTACCGGTGGTCGAATGACATCAAAACCTCCGTCCGCTCCAGCCAAGAAGCCTCCACCAGGTCATGTCCCACTTGTTGATCCATCCCTGAAGGATGAGGAATGGCGCCAAACCGTCAAGAAGTGTCTGGATGACCCCGCTCGGTGTCTGGCAGCTAACGAGATCAAGCCCGAAAATTGTCCAGTCCTTGCAGACACCATTGACAAGAAACTTCGGGACGACTTTATGAACAACCTTCGCCAGATCAATAAGGACATTCCACCCACCAGAATCCAATCCCTGCTCCAAGTCCTTGCAGCCTCCCACCTATTGCAGGAGGTGGATTTCAACAGAGTTGAATCCCTTTATTTGCCCAACACTTCACAACGGGCCATGGTCGTTCGGCTGTCCCACATCAAACGCTTCAAGGAGAAACCTGCCTTCTTACATCAGGTTGACTACAGCTATGCCATGATCCACGGCACCAACCTCATTGGTGCAAAGTATTGCTTGGCTGAGGGTTTGGTCCGTCCGGCTGACTGGAGCTATGATGAACAGCTCAGCAAATGTGAACAGCCGACAGACGGTTGTTTTTCAATGGGATCCTGTGTTACCAGCAGGAATGACGCATCCCGAATTGGAACTTGATCGACCTCCTTGACAGAGCTAGTACTAAGGGCAAAGGCCAGCAAGAGATCTTGCTTGCTCTTCAATACAAAGGTGCCCAGGAGCACTTGGCCTTGAAAGCCGGGGGCAACGACTGGGTACAACTCCAATGCGCCCTAAAGGGCGTGGTGACCACCTCCGAGAAGTACACGGTGGCGAGGAGTGAACACTGTACTATTCGAAGCGTCATTGTGGTATGGCCAGACCTCTCCTTTATTGAAGGCCGCAAAGGCCGGTCGGCAACTTACAAACCTGCCACCTCTAAGGAAAAATCTAAGGAAGCCACAGATGATGATGACCGCCCACCAAAGCCTGAAGAGCTCCGCCGTTGGAATCGTCCTGGGCACCACTATGACGATGAGGAGGAACCGTAGCAGTTTCACTGGATTAGATCCCTGTACTATAGTTTCTAGAGTGCGACTCTGGACATTTTCTTCCGGAAAAGATGATCTTTCTTCTGCACGGCCGTCTCAATCTGATTTCCCAATTTTATTTGACATTTTCTTCAGTCTATGGCCAGGGGCTAAGCCGAGAACCCCATCATTCCAATTTTGATGATGGCCAGGGGCTAAGCCAAGAACCCCGACCTTTTCCTTTCTTCTCTTCTTGTTTCTTGGTTCTTTTTCGTTTGTCTTTTCGTTTCCCCTTCTGGAATTTCGTTTCTATACATGGCTTGGGGCTAAGCCGAGAACCCCTGGTCTTGCTAATTTGGCATGACCCCGTAAAATTTACCGTGATTGTGAGTGCTCTTTTTTTGCCGCTCAGTTGTGTGTCGCTCGCGTCCACCTCGGGATCATGGCTTCCTCGGATCGCTCTCGCTCACCTCGAGCTGACCACGTCCTTCCGGGCTTTCCTACTTGGCGTGGACCTATGGGATCGTCGATTCGTGCAGTGCCTCGCAGCCTGAACCTCAGCGACCAAACTCGTTTCGACCTATGTGGCCACCAATGCCGGGACCTTTTACCATGTCTGGACCTTATAGCCGAAACTTGGGACCTTCCTCCATGGGTGTTCCTGCCCCTCCTCGCAGTTGGCATCCGGGCCCTCCATGCCCATTTCCTCCCACACCCTGTTCTTCCACACAATGCTTTCCTCCATCGCAATCCATTCCGGCCACTCAACCTGTTCCTCCGACACAACTGCTCAGTCCATCCACTCCTCATCACTCTCCTTCCCCACCATCGGGTGGCAACACGGGACCGGCTCTTTCTCCCTGTCCCTCACAACGTGGCCCCACTCCACCGTCGCGACTCCAGCATCAGCTTCTCCTACACAAGAAGAATCTCGAGTGTATGGCTTTGACGCCAATCAATTCTGGCAGAGCGATGCTACCCATCACGATTGCAACAAAGTCAACGGCCTGACTTTTCCTCGGACCATTCGGTCCTCAGCCTTCACCTCCAAGCTGGATATTGAAGGGTGTGATCCATTGGCCTTACCACTGGCAGCCTTGCTGTATCAACAAGCCGACAACTTTTGGCTTCGGAAATTGGCTCATGGACGAGAACTGTATTTGATTCCGACTGGAGACATTGCCACGGTGGTCTTTGGCACCGAATTATTGTCCCAGCTTCGGAATCGGGGCGTCGACATGGACAGGATTTCTCAATGCAAGGCTCGACAGGATGGTCAGACGCTGGACAAGATTAACAACACCAAGTATGCAGCGAAGGTCGCGGCAGAATATATCCAGCAGTGGGCTCCTTTGAAAGCCACTGATCCATCTTCCCAACACACGATTACCCAGCTCCAACAGCAAGTTGCTGAACTCAAACAACGGTTGGGCGATGCCCCAGATACCGCTCCCCCTGAATCGTCCACCCCCCCTCCCTCCACGTCTTCACCTTCAGCTCCTCCTCCTTCCACCCCTATTGCTCGGGCCCTTCAAGGCAATGCCGCGACTCCACCTCCTGCTTTTGAACCTTCTTCCCTATTGGTCACTCCGGTCACTACCAATGCCTGGCTCCTTGAACATCCCATCACGTCCTTGGCAGTTCGTACCTTCAATCAATGGCTCCGTGATTTGGATCTCTCTCCGGCTCAACACCCACTGTGGAACGCAATCTAGTCAAAGTGAACGATTGGTGGCAAGCACGGCCGGATTCTGCGATTGACACCGTCCAATTCTGCGATTGACACCGTCCAACGTACGGCACTCGTGATGGGCCTTCCCGTGTCGATCCTCAAAGGCAATTTCAACGACACCAATTTGGTCAAAGTGCTGACAGTAGCAGTGACCATGAGCTGTTGACTAGGCTCGCAACTACGTCGCAAGCTCAAGCACAAACACCTTCAGTCGCTTCTTCAGCTCCTTCACTCGATGATTCTCGTGCTTTTGATTCTGACCCCGTTTACCACTTCGTCGTCCATCATGCTTTTCTTCGCTTTCCGTATTGCCCAAGCTCGTCTCATGCTTCTTATGATTGTGCATGGTCTTAATCCCAATGCCAAGCTGAAAGCCATTTTGGAAGGTTGTGCCAATCTCCGATACTTGTGGTCCCCTCACTTGTCGGATCATGCCTTTTTCATGCAAGGCTTTTTCCAACCCAATTCGGTGTACATACGCTTCACCCACGTCCAGAACTTGCAACCCAAATTCTACATCGGCTCCTCCAGCAATGGGGTCATGTCCCGGGAACATTCTCGTCTTCGCAAGTTTCTCCAATTGGGCAATGACCGCCTGGTCCAAGCCGAACCCTCTTTGCGATACTGGCATGAACAGAACAGCTTGTTCACTTGGGCTCCACTCCCAATCTTTCTACGCCGCCCGGACTTTCGTAGTCTCGAGCTTGCTCTAATCCAAGAGTGGCAACCTCGCTTGAACTATCCTTTCATTTGCCAGTTCTATCATCCACGCAAGGGTCTGCTCAAACGTCCAGCCATGAGCTTGAACCCTCAATTTGGCCTTGCCACGTTATGGCGCAAACGCCGCCATAAATTCACTCCTTCTGCAGTCAAAGAGATACTTGGTTCCCCTCGCTTCCAAAGCCGGTTGGAGATGTGGAAACTCATCCACGATTTGGGATCCAACACGAAATCCCGCTTTGAAGCCACGAAGTTTCTTCGCTCCCTTGAAAGTGGCCTCACATGTCCTCCGCCCTCCGTCGACTTGCCAGCAACATCCAAGAACCTTTTCGAACTATTTCCCTTCAAGCGATTGATTCCACCATCACTTGGTGGAAGGGAAAACCGGCCCCTAAAGCGGCCGCCATCCGCCTCCCGTGGTCCCTCTCACCGGACCTTGAGCGCACCGTCAGTCGGTTCCTCCGCCAATGGTTCCATGAAGTCATCGCACATCATGTCCCCTGCCACAATCCTTTTTTCAAAGTTCTTTCTATCAAACATCAGGCAGTTCTGGACATTCTGTGCAACCACAAGGCCGCTACAAGCGGCGGGTTTAAGTCACATCATACGGGGTAAAGTCACATCATCCCATTCTAAACGCTGGTTTAGGAAAAAGTCACATCACAGGGAAAAAGTCACATCACAACATCAACTTTAGCATGGAGACGCTGGTTTCACACGAGCACCAATTTGATGTAAAATACTAAAAAAAACATCATTTTGTCCTGTGCCCACCGAAGAAAACGATTGTTCCAAATGTCTTTCAATCGATCTCTTAAATGGGATTTTCCCATTGTTAGACGCTCATTCAATGGGGTGTGGGGAATGTCAACAGAATAAACCCGCATGGAATTGTCCAGATCAAATCCCCGTTCAGGCCCACTATGCATCACCGAATCCCATTGTCAGACGCTCAATGAAGGGAATCCCTGTTCACCAATGATTCCGGTAGTCTCTGAACTATGATGCAAAACTTCCCAATGGCTTATTTCAGTGGAAGTGGCTCATTTCCTGTCAGGGGTCAAGTGACAGAAAAAAACGAGATCTAAACGAGATCAAAACGAGATCAGAAACCTAGAAACAGTAGCAGCAGCAGCAGCAGGAGCAGGAGTAGGAGCAGGAGCAGGAGCAGCAGTAGCAGAAGCAGAAGCAGTAGCAGTAACAGTAGCAGTAGAAGCAGAGCAGTAGCAGAAGCAGAAGCAGCAGCAGCAGCAGCAGCAGCAGCAGGAGTCGTCGTCGTCGTCGTCAAAAAAAAAAACACACCTTCCCCACATGGTATTTACAAAGGTAATAGCTTATTAGGGATAGTAACTGCCAAAGTATCAATACTGAACATATCTTCTCCCAACATGCAATTCCGCAAGGCAGACGCTCATGCGACTTCTTTCCACATGAGACGACTTAACCCTACCCCCCAGTATGACGGATTGGTCTATGGGCACCACACCGACGTGCTGTTGCCAACAGTGGGCACAATACAAATCGGCCAGCCTGAACCCTTCTGGCACACATTGGGTTCTTTCAGGGGCACTTCTAGCCCCTCTTTTGCCAGAACCTCTTCGTCCCCTCTGTTCGGGATCTCTTCCCAACAAGGTCTTCCCATCAAAACGGGACTACAGCCGACAAATGTCTCAAAGCTTCAAACGTTGGGCACGTACCAATGGCCTGCCTTCCATCCCCACAGCCCGCTTCCAAGAGCTTATCGACACCTTGTGGTCCCAACATAAAGCTCAGCTCACCTTCCACCTCACCAAATCCGCTATCTCCCAACTCCAAGAACTATTTCCTCACGCCATCTTCCATTGCGAGGATAAACATGCTTCGTCACTTCGCATCTTTTGCCCTGTCCTCTATTATGAGGCCATTGAAAAGACATTCATGGACCCACAGGTCTTTATTCGCAGTGAGGAGACTCCAATTCAGGTTGTTGATCACCTTGTTGATCACCTGCAAAGCCAATACAGTCGTAGCTACCCTTGGGCCATTGGCCGTGGTCGACAGATTCCCTCTGGATATATACCGAGCAAGGCCAAAAAGGAATACCGCAGTGGCCGCCCTATCATTTCCTTGGTTGATGCCCCATTCCGGCCCATGCTCAATGTCCTGGCACGCCTTCTGTATCAGCTCATCCCAGTTGGCTGTCCTCACCATTTCGCAGTTGGCGACGTCTACGAGCTCCTGACCATCCTCAAGTCCATTCCTGAGAATCAGTCTCTTCGCTTGTTTAATCAGGACCTCGCCGGCTTCTTCACCAGCATCGAACCCGAGCGCTTCATTGGCTCCTGGTTCATGCTCTTGGACTTTTTGCGCCACAAGATGAACGTCAACAACGACGAGGTCTTCTCCGTCTATCCGGGCAAGACCAACAAACCTGGCGACCTCATCAAAGGACGTACCTTCCGTCGACTCAATGTCACCCGCAAGATTGTGATCGGTGATGTTCCCTCTCTCCTCACCACAGCCCTTGACATGCAAACCTTTGCCTTGGGTGGCTTATGCATCAAACAACGCCGAGGCAGCCCCATGGGCAGTCCACTCTCTCCAGCTATGTGCCTGATGGTGGTTTCCATTAGTGAAGAAATCTGGTTTCACAATTTCAAGGAAATCTTGTCGGATCACCATCTTTTTGTTCGGCACATCCGCTATGTGGATAACCGCTTGCTTCTTGGTGACCCACGACTTGTCGACCTTCCACCTTACGAAACCCTGTTGGATGATGGCTTCTATGGACGACCTATCCTCCTCGAAACTGAACCAGATCAAGAATTTCTGGGTTTCATGATCGCCACTGAACCTTTCGAGTTGATCTACTGTGGACCTACGGACGCTTCCCAGGTCCTCTCCCCATTCTCGGCGTCCCCTCCGAAGGTTCTCCTCAATGGTTTCCGGTCGCGATGCCACATCGTGACGAAGGGTGCTCATCCCATCCATCGAGTTCACGCAGGCCTTCAACAATTAATCGACCTGTACACTCTGGCGGGTTTTGAGGCAACAGACCTCCAACGCATTTCGTCCCAGATTTTGACATCGGCCCAGTAGAAAAGCTCGTTCCTGCTGGCATGTTCCAGCTTATGACACTTTTTACGCTACCTATTTCGTTTGCCTATCGACCATAATCTCCTGCTTTCCATCTTTTGATATGGCTCTCACCCCTGATGTTCTTTTTTCACCTTTTCCAGTGTCTTGGCTCAAACTCGCTGTCTTTGCTTCGTGCATTCCAGTTCGACACCTGTCAACATGGAGTCTCGAGCGGCTATGACATACCATTTGGGCAATGCTTTGCTCCATTTGCAGTACTTGGCGGGTCATATGCCCTGGTTTGTTCCTCCGGCAGACATTGCTCCGGCTCCAGCCTCCTTGTCTGCTCCTACATCCCCAGGACTCACCACTTTTGTTCCTCACCCTGGGCGTCCTTCCCATTCTGCCAGCTCCAGCCGTCCTCTCACCGAGTACACAATGTTCACGAGTACTATCGACGGCCAATCCGGCGCCTTTCTTGGTCCACCACCGACTCGCGATCCTATTGAGTCATCTTCTGGCCTTCCCCCAACACCGGCCTCCGCGGTTCCTGCAGCAGCTCCGGTCTCTGGACCGCGTCATCCCCCCCGAGGATTATCCATCAGCCGTTCCCCTCCTGTTCCTTTGTCACGTCATTCCTCTCACTGATTCCACATCCGCACCTACGTCTGGGGGTCCTGTCCCTCCAACCCTCACCACCACACCCTCTGTACCACCTGATCCTACTCCCGTCCCTGCTGTCGACACCGTTCATCCACCTTCTCCTGTCATGGCTCCTGACCGACGTTCCAAACGACGACGACTTGCTTCCACTCGGACCACCTCATGCCCATCCAACAGCATGCCACCTCCATTACCTCCAGCTTCCGAACCGTCTCATCCTCCTCCTGATTCTTCCAATCCCTCTGCCACAACAACCGTCCATATTTCTGGCCATGTCCTTCCCATTACTGATTCCCCGCCAAGGGACCCTCCGGCGTCTTACGGGGAGCCTGGCACTGCCCCCAGCTCCGATTCGGAGGACAGTCAACTCTCCACTCGACCCCCGTCACCTCCAGCCGGGGATGGGACTCCTGCCTCTACCACAGCGGGTCCTACTCGCCCTCTCGCTGAACTTTGCCGCAATTGGGCTCCTGTGGATGACAATGAGCTGATCACGTACAAGAAGGACACGAAGGCACGACCAGCTGGAAAACGATTGGCCAACGTCTTCATCGAAGTGCCGAAAGCTGCTGTGCCCGCTGGCTGTGGCTCAAATCAACGGGCCGTGACCATACCAACGTATTGGTCCCACCACGCAACACTGAGGAATAGTTGCTCGTAGATTTGCGCCTTATTTCTCAACTTTGACCCATTGTGCTTTACGAGCCCCGTGCCGCTGTGAAAATCAGTATCTTTGCGTCATGGGTGCTTCCCATCTCAAGGTCTATGGATTCTCGTCTTTTATTTCAATGGACATTACATGGTTCTACATGTCCATTCCTGCAGCTTGGGTCATGTGGTTTCACTTTTTGTCTTTTGTTGTTGTCCTCTGTTCCTTCGTTTCATGTTATACTTTCCTCATCACTTCGTTGCTCCCGCAGCTTAGTTCTCTGCAAACATCTACAAACCATGTCTTCAGCACCGTCTGTATCGTGGTCTTGGCCATGCCGCCTGAGTCAACGACCTACCAGTGCAGTACCTCCGGCTGGTCGCAGTTATCCCCCTCATAATCTACGGTTTCCTCCTCGCCCAGTGATGATTATCATTGACTTCTCCCCCTTGTCATCGCTGTCTCAACGCTTTCGATATTACGCTGCCCTGAACCGTGACATTGACGACAATCTGACTGGTTTTGCAGAACAGGCAATGTGGCAGGTTACCAGACACCTTCATCCCAACAACTTGGATACTACTCGAATGGAGGATCTCATCAATCTGGTGTCTCATCGCATTATGGACCAGTGGCAAGTGGTGCTGGCTCCTCATACTCTCCAACTTTGCTATGAAGATGATCAAGGCCATGAAGTCATTCTTCAGCCTGACCACTCTGGGAAACGGGTTTTGTCTACATGCCGCCCGGACTGGCCACGTCGACAATATGGTGCCTGGTCTTCTGTGGACCACTCTAATCAATGGGTCCCTTTTATGTGCAGATTGGTGTGTCGAGAGGGTTAACCTCCTTTGTCCCGCTGGAAAATTGTGTCCTCTTACTTGCTGTTCCCATGTTCAATTCAATTTCTCCTTTGCTGCACCTTGTGCCTTATTTCATACACCTCTCTTTTCCGCAGCTACTTTCATGCTCATTCTCTTTTCATTTTGGTTACCATGTATGTGGAACGTTCTCGATCTCGTGATGATTCTCCTTCCCCATCCCATGGACGTACCACCTACCGCTGGCCTCCTCATCACGAATCCCAATTACCTTTTCCACCGAGCTCTTCTACCAGTTCGGAAGGACCCGCATGGCGGGATGTGGTCATCGTGGCCGACTTTTCGGAATTACACTACTTGGCAGATGAGAACTGGAACTTCTCGGCTATGCATCCGTTGAATCACATTCCCCTTTCCCTCATGGAAGAGAAGGCTCTTTGGCAATATACTCGGTACGTTTATTCCAACCAGGTTGACACCTACGTGTTCGATCAACTTCTTTCTGGCATCACAGAGCGGATTGAAGAGCAATGGCAAATCTCGATTAGTCCTGACGATTTAGAGCTTCGATACGACGAGAATCAGGGCTTAGAAGTGTTTCAAGTCACCCCTGATCAGCCCTTTTGGAATCTTCGCAATTTACTTGATCAGTATCGCCCACAGTGGCAAACTCATCAAATTAGTGCCGCTACCTTTTTTGGTAGTCAATACCTTGCCGGACGTCACCTCAATGACAGTGCCCCATTTACTTGTTATATCGCTTGTCATTTACATGATCCGAATTGTATATTGCCGTGAGTCACCAACCTATGCTGCGACGCTGTGAAAACCTATCGGCATTGTTTGTTGTGTCCCCTCTATGCTGGTGACAATGCCAATGCCGTGTGCCACTTTCTTTACTTTCAACGACAGTTCTTTTATATCTTGTCTTTTGATTCTATGTTGCCGATTTTCCATTTAAGCGCTTCTGGGTTCAAGATGTCTGGTTTCAAACGTGACGCGACCATGGCTCACTACTGCTTCTCGTTCTGATGCCTCTGGGTCGTCTTCTGCTCCGTCGGCACCGGCACTGGTATTACCGTCATCGACCTCGTCAGCTCCGAGTACTTCTGATCCACCTACCAACACTCTGGACACGATGGTCTCCAGCACTACCTATGGAGCAACTCCACATTTGTCTTCAGGGGGCCCAATTCCAACCCCTACATTCCTGACACCACGGACGGCGCTCCCTATCCCATCCTCAATCAGTATTCCAACGAACGTCGCAGCCCCAGACATCAATTGATGTTCACCGTGGTTGAATGGAATGGAGGTACACCAGCGGTCGTTCGGGACTTGATGGTCACTGAAACCAATCTCGAAACAGGCCGACCGAGAGAACATCAGGTGGAATTTTTCTTCTTCAAGTTGGTGGGAGATTGGCCTATGGCTCAACGAATGGGCAATTATTGGCGCCAACACTATGGGTTGGACACCTATCCCATCGATACACCTCCTGAAGAAACCCCTGCGGGTCCGCCGACCCCGCCAACCGATGCCCTCGATACACCCACATTGGCAGTGGTGCAATTGATCCGAGAGCTCCGGAATTTACCTGGGGCTGCCTCTATGGACGAATACCACCATCAACTTCTTTCTCTTGTTGGAACCTCTGGTGTGGTACCTGCCTTCACCTCAACCCAGTTGAGTACGTTAGCTACCCAATTTCAACAATTGGCTGACATCGTCACGATTCTAGAGACCCGTGGACCAGTTACTACTACTACATCTCTTCCTGTGGATACCAGCCTACATGGAGATGCTCATTTGACCGACATGGATGATGATGAGAACTTGTGAGCGGTTTTTCACCTAATTCGTCTCATCGCGATGTTGATCTGTACAGGTCTTTTTGCATGGTCTCTTCTTGTGACCTCGATGCCCGCAGATCTGATCTTCCAAAAAAGCCCTGCTTCGGCAGGGCGTGTGTGTGTACCCTCTGAATAGAGGTAAAACTTCTATCCGCCGTTTGAGAGATTTGTCACTTCAGTTATACTTTCTGTTTCGCAGGGGGGAACAGAAGGCCCATAGAGCTGTGCCCAACGAAGCTCTCTATGGTGTCCTTAGGATATTCAGGCTGATCACCTGGACGTACCTGCTCAACCATGTTTTCATTTTTCATTCGTCATGGCATGGGGCTAAGCCGAGAACCCCTCTCCGACTCATTCCGTCNTTTTCATTTTTCATTCGTCATGGCATGGGGCTAAGCCGAGAACCCCTCTCCGACTCATTCCGTCTCACTGCACTGTTGTCGCAATCTGTCCCATTCAGTTTTGGATACTTATTACTGCAAGACCAGGACGTGACCTTCGATGTTTTATTTCCTTTTATTTCTTCGATCAATTGTGGAACGCCACGCTCTATCCATTTCCCATTCCCTGTCATTTCAGGTTTATTGGAGTGTTGTTGCACGCCGAATGCACTCTAGCTACCCAATTCGTGAAGATGTTTCTGTTCAAGTGTGTGTGTAAAAGTTTTTGTGTAAAACAGTTTGTGCGTAAACGCGCTTGTGTGTAAAAGCATCTATGTGTAAAGGCGCTTGCGTGTAAAAGTCCTGAGTGTAACAGGGTCTGTGTGTGAAAGGGTCTGTGTGTAAAGGTGCTTCTGTGTAAACGCATCTGTGTGTAAAAGGGTCCGTGTCTAAAAGCGTTTGTGTGTAAAAGCATCTGTGTGTAAAAGGGTCTGTGTGTAAAAGCGCCTGTGTGTAAAAGCGTTTGGGTGTAAAAGCATCTGTGGGTAAAGGTGTTTGCGTGTAAAAGGGGCTGTGTGTAAAAGTGTGTGTGTGTGTCAAATCGCTTGTGTGTAAAAGCGTCTGTGTGTAAAAGCATCTGTGTGTAAAAGCATCTGTGTGTAAAAGCGCTTGTGTGTAAAAGCATCTGTGTGTAAAGGTGCTTGCGTGTAAAAGTGTTTGTGTGTAAGGGTGTCTGTGTTTAAAAAGCGTCTGTGTGTAAAAGCGTCTGCGTGTAAAAGGGTTTGTGTGTTAAAGGGTTTGTGTGTAAAAGGGTTTGTGTGTAAAGGCGTTTCTGTGTAAACGGTTTTGAGTGTAAAGGTGACTGCGTGTAAATGCTTCTGTGTGTACAAGGGTCTGTGTGTAAAAGCGTCTGTGTGTAAAAGCATCTGTGCGTAAAAGCTTTTGTGTGTAAAAGCGTCTGTGTGTAAAAAGCGTCTGTGTGTAAAAGGGTTTGTGTGTTAAAGGGTTTGTGTGTTAAAGGGTTTGTGTGTAAAGGCGTTTCTCTGTAAACGGTTTTGTGTGTAAAGGTGCATGCGTGTAAAAGCTTCTGTGTGTACAAGGGTCTGTGTGTAAAAGCTTTTGTGTGTAAAGCGTCTGTGTGTAACAGCGTTTGTGTGTGAAAGGGTCTGTGTGTAAAAGGGTCTGTGTGTAAAGGGGCTTGTGTGTCAAAGCTTTTGTGTGTAAAGTGTGTGTAAACGCGNTGTGTAAAAGGGTCTGTGTGTAAAGGGGCTTGTGTGTCAAAGCTTTTGTGTGTAAAGTGTGTGTAAACGCGCTTGTGTGTAAAAGCATCTGTGTGTAAATGCGCTTGCGTGTAAAAGTGTTTGAGTGTAAGGGTGTCTGTGTGTAAAAGCGTCTGTGTGTAAAAGCATCTGTGTGTAGAAGGGTCCGTGTGTAAAAGCGTCTGAGTAAAAAAGCATCTGTAATTGCGATTTCGAAAGTTGACCAACATGTGCAAGCGTCGGCGACGCGCCGACGACGGTCCCAGTAGTCTGTGCGGTTAGGAAACGCATGGATGCGTTTCCACCATGGATCTAGCGGATGTGTCCGTGATCTGCTGTGTTGCATATCATTTCTTGCTGGATACGTGCGACAGAACAAAAAGGATGTTCTAGCGACTGCTCATGGTTCTACGCTCTCTTTGTTAGGGTTTTGATTTTGAGCCGTGCTACACAGATCTATCTCTTGCAGAAACCTGCTGCAACCAAGGTCGTTTTCATCCTGGCGGCATCAGGTAAGAGTCGGCGATCCGACAAAAAGATTGCACGTGGTATTGCAAGTTGTCTTGGTAACGAGATCGCAGCCGGATCGCTGGAGAAGCTAGGAATTCACGTCGCACCTTCTCGTCTTTAGATCTCCACAAATCTTTGCATCTTCTTCACCTTTTCGCATCCTCACGTATTTATCTCATCCGTGTCTTGTCACAGATTTACATTTTCGTATCCTCGCATTGTCATGTGAAAAAGAACTGCTGTAAACACATCCTCCAATCAAAAATGCCTGTCAACATGCATTTAACGGTATCTTTACATCATCTCATATCAATATGCACCAATACATTGATCATATGTTTAATGCTTTATGATCTTCACACTTACAGATCCCATACAATTTCTTTTCGTCGTGTGTAAAAGCGTCTGTGTGTAAAAGCGTCTGCGGGTAAAAGGGTCTGTGTGTAAAAGCGTAGCGACTGTGTGTAAAAGGGTCTGTGTGTAAAGGTGCTTCTGTGTAAAAGCGTCTGTGTGTAAAAGCTTCTGTNTCTGTGTGTAAGAGGGTCTGTGTGTGAAAGGGTCTGTGTGTAAAGGTGCTTCTGTGTAAAAGCGTCTGTGTGTAAAAGCTTCTGTGTGTAAGAGGGTCTATGTGTGAAAGGGTCTGTGTGTAAAAGGGTTTGCGTGTAAAAGGGTCTGTGTGTAAAAGCGTTTGCGTATATATAAATGGGTCTGTGTGTAAAAACGTTTCTGTGCAAAAAATTGCAGCAGCATCTGTGACGTCTTTTTTCTCTCTGCATATCTTCCCATCTTCACATCATCATGTCTTCACATCTCTCCATATTCACATTTTCACCTTATCACGTCATCACATCTTCAAAAGCTCACGTCTTGATCTCTTCACATCACACATCTTCACATCTTCACATCCTCACTCACATCTTCACATACTCATCAATCTCTTTCCATTTGCGTCTTATACGGTCACATCTTCTTTCTTTGAGACATCTTCATATATTCCTGACTTTCTATGTTTCATGTTATACTATCTTCACAGTTTCATATCTTACTATACTTCTCTTCGCTCTCGGGCCATCCGTCGTCTAGTTTAAACCTCCCCCCCAAAACCTTACATGCAAGAGTATGCCGCAACTTCACAGCCTCCCCTCCCCAAGACTTCTTGTCACGATTCCAAGTCATTTTTCAAAACCTCCCCCCCAAACCATTACATGCAAGAGTATGCCTCAGCTTCACAGCCTCACCTCTCCAAAGGCTTCTGGTCAGGATCCCAAATCATTTTTCAAACCGGCCCTCCCCAAACCCTTACATACAAGAGTATTCCTCAGCTTCATAGCCTCCACTCTCCCAGAGTTCTTGTCCGGATTCCAAGTCATTTTTAAAACCCCCCCCCAAACCCTTACATGCAAGAGTATGCCTCAACTTCACAGCCTCCCCTCTCCAAGACTTCTTGTCACGATTCCAAATCATTTTTTAAAAACCTCCCCCCCCCACCTTTACATGCAAGAGTATGCCTCAACTTCACAGCCTCCCCCCTCCAAGACTTCTGTTCACGATTCCAAGTCATTTTTTAAACCTCCCCCCCAAACCCTTACATGCAAGAGTATGCCTCAACTTCACAGCCTCACCTCTCCAAGGCTTCTTGTCAGGATCCCAAGTCATTTTTCAAACCTGCCCCCCCCCAAACCCTTACATGCAAGAGCATGCCTCAACTTCACAGCCTCCCCTCACCAAGACTTCTTGTCAGGGTTCCAAGTCATTTTTTTACCCTCCCCNCCCCCCCAAACCCTTACATGCAAGAGCATGCCTCAACTTCACAGCCTCCCCTCACCAAGACTTCTTGTCAGGGTTCCAAGTCATTTTTTTACCCTCCCCCCAAACCCTTACATGCAAGAGTATGCCTCAACTTCACNTTCACAGCCTCCCCTCACCAAGACTTCTTGTCAGGGTTCCAAGTCATTTTTTTACCCTCCCCCCAAACCCTTACATGCAAGAGTATGCCTCAACTTCACAGCCCCCCCTCTCCAAGACTTCTTGTCACGATCCCAATTTTTTTTTTAAGCCCTCCCCAAAACCCTTCCATGCAAGAATCTTCCTCAACTTCACAGCCTCGCCTCTCCAAGGCTTCTTGTCACATTCCAAGTCATGTTTAAGGTCCATTTTTTGAACCTCCCCTCCCAAAACCCTACATGCAAGAGTATGCCTCAACTTCACAGCGTCCCCTCTCCAAGACTTCTTGCCACGATTCCAAGTCATGTTTTAAACCACCCCCCCGAACCCTTACATACAAGAGTATGCCTCAGCTTCATAGCCTCCACTCTCCCAGAGTTCTTGTCAGGATTCCAAGTCATTTTTGAAACCTCCCCCCTCGAACCCTTACATGCAAGAGTATGCCTCAACTTCACAGCCTCCCCTCTCCAAGAGTTCTTATCACGATTCCAAATCATTTTTTATACCTCCCCCCCAAACCCTTACATGCAAGAGTATGCCTCAGCTTCACAGCCTCACCTCTCCAAGGCTTCTTGTCAGGATCCCTAATCATTTTTCAAAGCTGCCCCCCCAAACCCTTACATGCAAGAGTATGCCTCAACTTCACAACCCCCCCTCACCCAAAGTTCTTGTCACGATCCCAAATCATTTTTCTAACCTCCCCCCCCAAAAGCCCTACATGCAAGAGTATGCCTCAACTTCACAGCGTCCCCTATCCAAGACTTCTTGTCACGATTCCAAGTCATGTTTTACACCTCCCCCCCAAAACCCTNTCCCCTATCCAAGACTTCTTGTCACGATTCCAAGTCATGTTTTACACCTCCCCCCCAAAACCCTTACATACAAGAGTATTCCTCAGCTTCATAGCCTCCACTCTCCCAGAGTTCTTGTCAGGATTCCAAGTCGAAACCCTTACATGCAAGGGTATGCCTCAACTTCACAGCCTCCCCTCCCCAAGACTTCTTGTCACGATTCCAAGTCCTTTTTTATACCTCCCCCCCCCAACCCTTACATGCAAGAGTATGCCTCAACTTCACAGCCTCACCTCTCCAAGACTTCTTGTCAGGATCCCGGGTCATTTTTCAAACCTGCCCCCCCAAACCCTTACATGCAAGAGTATGCCTCAACTTCACAGCCTCCGCCCTCCAAGACTCCTTGTCACCATTCCAAGTCATTTTTTAAACCTCCCCCCCAAAAGCCTTACATACAAGAGTATTCCTCAGCTTCATAGCCTCCACTCTCCCAGAGTTCTTGTCAGGATTCCAAATCATTTTTCGAACCTGCCCCCCCAAACCCTTACATGCAAGAGTATGTCTCAACTTCACAGCCTCCCCTCTCCAAGGCTTCTTGTCAGGATTCCAAATCATTTTTTGAACCTCCCCCCCCAAAACCCTACATGCAAGAGTATGCCTCAACTTCACAGCGTCCCCTATCCAAGACTTCTTGTCACGATTCCAAGTCATGTTTTACACCTCCCCCCCAAAACCCTTACATACAAGAGTATTCCTCAGCTTCATAGCCTCCCCTCTCCAAGACTTCTTGTCAGGATTCCAAGTCATTTTTAAAACCCCCCCAAACCCTTACATGCAAGAGCATGCCTCAACTTCACAGCCTCCCCTCACCAAGACTTCTTGTCAGGGTTCCAAGTCATTTTTTTACCCTCCCCNTTCACAGCCTCCCCTCACCAAGACTTCTTGTCAGGGTTCCAAGTCATTTTTTTACCCTCCCCCCAAACCCTTACATGCAAGAGTATGCCTCAACTTCACGCCCTCCCCTCTCCAAGGCTTCTTGTCAGGATTCCAAAGCATTTTTTAAACCTTCCCCCCCCAAACCCTTACATGCAAGAGTATGCCTCAACTTCACAGCCTCCCCCCTCCAAGACTTCTTGTCATGATTCCAAATCATTTTTTTTATACCTCCCCCCCAAAACCCTTACATGCAAGGATATTCCTCAACTTCACAGCCTCCCCGCCCCAAGACTTCTTGTCACATCCCAAGTCATTTTTCAAACCTCCCCGCCCAAAACCCTACATGCAAGAGTATGCCTCAACTTCACAGCGTCCCCTATCCAAGACTTCTTGTCACGATTCCAAGTCATGTTTTACACCTCCCCCCCAGTTCTTGTCAGGATTCCAAGTCATTTTTGAAACCTTCCCCCCCGAACCCTTACATGCAAGAGTATGCCATCAAATTCACAGCCTCCCCTCTCCAAGACTTCTTGTCACGATTCCAAGTCCTTTTTTATACCTCCCCCCCCCAACCCTTACATGCAAGAGTATGCCTGCACTTCACAGCCTCCCCTCTCCAAGACTTCTTGTCACGATTCCTACGAGGGAATGATAGGGTCTATGTGCTTTTGAGCTCTGGGTCCTCAAATTGGGAAAAAATACAATATATAAAATGAAAGTCTCTTCCTGAAGGCCAAATTTCGGAAATTGTTTAATATTAAACTTTTAAAACTTGTGAAACCTTTAAAACTAGCTCAAAAGTTTAAAAGTTAGAAAATTCTGACCTAAAAAATAAAAGTTTTTAAACTTTTCAAACTCCCCAGGCTTTTCCTGGAACCCAAATTTGGGAAATAGTTTAAGGTTAAACTTTTTAAACTTTTTAAACTAGTTGAAAAGGTTGAAAGAATTTTTTTCCTATCCGAAACTTTAAACTTTTGAAACTTTTCGAATTAGCTTAAAACTTTCAAAAGTTTAAAATTTTTCCTATCCGAAACATGAAACTTTTGAAACTTTCAAAACTAATTTAAAGTTGAAAAGGTTAAACTTTTTCCTATTCGAAATATTAAACGGTTTAAACTTTTCAAACTCCCCAGGCTTTTCCTGGAGCCCAAATTTGGGAAAATAGTTTGCTTAACATAAAACTTTTCAAACTTTTTGAACTGTTAAAATTTTTCAATCCGGTTTCAAAGCTTCAAAAGTTTAATTTTTTCTTCTTTAAAAACTAGGTTAGAAGTTATTTAAAAAGTTTTTTCCTATTGAAAAATTTAAAACTTTCTAAACTTTTAAGACTCCCCGGGCTTTTCCTGGAGCCCAAATTTCGGAAATAGTTTAATATTAAACTTTAGAGAAACTTTTTACACTTTTTAACCTTTTAAAACTAGTTTAAAAGTTTCAACAAATAATGTTTTCCTATCCGAAAAATTAAACTTTTAAAGCTTTTAAAACTAGTTTAATAGTTTCAAAGGTTTAATATTTTGAAATATTAAACTTTTCAAACTCCCCGGGCTTTTCCTGGAGCACAAATTTGGGAAATAGTTTATTACTAAACTTTCGAAACTTTTTAAACTTTGAAAACTAGTTTTAAAGGTTCAAAAGTATAATATTTTCCTATTCGAAAAAAATTAAACTCTTAAAACTAGTTTAAAAGTTTCAAAAATTTGAAACTTTTCCTATTCGAAATATAAAATTTGGAAACTTTTAAAACTTCCCGGGCTTTCCTGAAGCCCAAATTTGGGAAATAGTTTAATATTAAACTTGAAAAATTTTAACCTTTTAAAAGCTTCAAAAGTTTAATTGTTTCGTATTCGAAAAATTAAATTTTCTAAACTTTTAAACTGTTTTTTTTGACTAGCTCAAAAGTTTCAAAAAGTTGAATATTTTTCTATTCGAAATATTAAACTTTTAGACTTTCAAAACTCCCCGGGCTTTTCCTGGAGGCCAAATTTGGGAAAGAGTTTGATATTAAACTTTTTAAACTTTTTAAGCTAGTAAAAAAGTTTCAAAAGTTAAAAATTTTTCCTACTCGAAAAAATATAACTTTTTAAGCTTTTCAAACTAGTCGAAAAGTTTCAAAAGTTTTATGTTTTTCCTATTCGAAATATTAAACTTTTGAAACTTTGAAAACTAGTTTGAGAGTTTCAAAAGTTTAATATTAAACTATTTCCCACATTTGGGCTCCAGGAAAAGGCTTGGGAGGTTCAAAAGTTTGAAAAAGTTAAAAAAAAACTTTTGCAGCTTTTAAAAATATTTCGAAAAGGGAAATACAAAACTTTTGCCGCTTTTGAATTAGTTTGAAAAGTTTCAAAAGTTTAATATTTCGAATAGGAAAAAAACTCTTTAAACTTTTCAACTAGTTTTAAGAGTTTCAAAAGTTTAATATCAAACTATTTCCCAAATTTGGACTCCAGGAAAAGCCTGGGGAGTTTTAAAAGTTTAAAAAGTTTAATATTTCGAATAGGAAAAAAAATTGAACTTATTGAAACTTCTGAGCTAGTAGAAAAAATAGTTTGGAAGTTTAGAAAAATTAATTTTTCGAAAAGAAAAATTAAACTTTTGAAGCTTTCAAACTAATTTTGAAATTAAGAAAGTGTAAAAAGTTTTGAAAGTTCAATATTGAGCTATTTCCCAAATGTGGGCTCCAGGAAAAGCCTGGGGAGTTTTAAACGTTTAGAAAGTTCACATTTCGAAGAAGAAAAAATTAAACTTTTCAACTCTTAAACTAGTTAAAAAAGTTTTAAAAGTTTAAAATTTTGAATAGGAAAAATATTAAACATTTGAAACTATACACAAGGTTTAAAAGTTTAAAAAATTTAAAACTAGTTTTAAAAGTTAAAAAAATTAATTTTGCGAAAAGGAAAACTATTAAACTTTTGGTGGTTTTTACAGTAGTTTTTAAAGTTTAAAAAGTTTAAAAAGGTTTAAAAGTTCAATATTTCACTATTTCCCAAATTTGGGCTCCAGGAACAAGCCTGGGGAGTTTTAAGGGTTCTAAAAAATTGAATATTTCGAATAGATAAACATAAAACTTTTTAAACTGTTAAAACTAGCTTCAAAAGTTTCAAAAGTTAAATATTTCGAATAGGAAAACATGAAACTTTTGAAACTTTTGAATCAGTTAAGAAGTTTTCAAAAGTTTAAAAAAGTTTAATATTAAACTATTTCCCAAATTTGGGCTCCAGGAAAAGCCTGTGGAAGTTTGAAAGTTTAAAAAATTTAATATTTAGAATAGGAAAACATTTTAAACTTCTTGAGAAATTTTAAACTAGTTTTAAAAGTTGAAAGAATTAAAAATTTCGAATAGGACAAAGATGAAACGTTTGAAACTTTTCAACTAGTTTTAAAGTGTAAAAAGTTTAAAAAGTTTAAAAGCTAGCTTTAGAAGTTTAAAAGTTTAAAAAGTTACTATTTCGCATAGGAAAATAAGAGTTACTGCTTCGTATAGGAAAACTTTTAAACTAGCTTTGAAAGTTTAGAAAGTTTAAAAAATGTAATATTAAACTATTTCCCGAATTTGGGGCCCAGCGGGTTTCCTTCAAGGCGTCTTCCTTGGCTGGATTTTCCTTTCACTTTGGTGTCCCTTGGCCAAGCTTTCCCTTCACTGGGTTTTTCTTTCAGCGGGCTTTCCCTTCACTGGGTTTTCCTCTTCACTGGGCTTTCCCTTCACTGGATTTTCCCTTCACTGGTGTGTCCCTTGACTCGGCTTTCCCTTGACGGGGCTGGCACCAAGCGCTGGTTGGCAGAAAGGCTGACCACCGTTTCGAAACGGAAGAAAAAATCTTAAACTAACGAAATTAGTTCTCAACGTTGCCAAAATTTTCAAAAGCTTTTAAAAGTTTAGTCCTAAAGCGTTCCCCAAATTTTGAGGCCCAGGGAAAATGTGATGATTTTGATGAATTTTCAAATTTTAAAAAGTTAGATATTTCGAAAAAGCGAACTATTCAAAGTTTAATGCCAAACTCTTTCCCTAATATGGAGCCTAATGGATGTCCCGCAACTGTTGGCGGGGTTTTCCTTCACTGGGGGTGTCCCTTCACTGGGCTTTCCGTTGGCTGGTTCTTTGCATGGCTTAGATTGAACTCAGCGTGGGAGGGGCTTGCGCTCTGCAGTTTCAACAGCTATAGTAAATGACATGATAAAGGGATTTAAGGAACTATGTGAATCTAATTTCCAATTCATGTTGCGATTGTTCACCCCTGAGAGGGTTCATGTCTCAGCTTGTGAAGGATCAGGCCCAACTGATAGAAGCTTTCCACTCAGCTGCAGTTCATCGTATCAGCCATGGTGGCGGAGCTTGGTTCTGAGATTGAGGAAAAGTTCATCTCAGATCTTAGCATTGCAGCAGGGATGCCATTTGTTCTTCAGTAGGCATGAGATCTTGGTGGGGAAGCGTGTGGACCTCAAGACTGCCCTCTCATTCAGTGCAAGGCTGAGCTGAACTCAATCTCATTCAGTGCAAGGCTGAGCTGATCAACATGCTGGCACTTGTGGAGCTCAGGCACCAGTAGTGGGTCCAGCATCGTCAATGCTTTCAGGAAAAGGATGCCAAGACTGACAAGGATTGGAGGACTGAAGGGTGTTTCTGGTGACGTGGACCACCGATTTTAAGTCAGTATGTCTCATAGATTTGTATGTCGGTACGCCTCGTAAATTTTTGTCAGTGTTGTCAGTGCTTGTTGTTGGGAACTCTAACCAGGCCGTTGATGGTTCAAGTTAGCGGATCAGGCCGAGCCCTTAAATACTAGATTTTTTCCCGAGGGCATCTGAGCGAAGGGTTCTTCTAAAAGTTGGATCTGCATATCTTGACATCTTCACATCTTACATCTTCACATCCTCACGCCCTCACATCTTCACATCTTCACATCCTGACATCTTCACATCTTCACATTATCTTTCTCTCTTTCTCTCTCTCTCTCTCTCTATCCTCTCTCTCTCTCTCTCTCCCTCCCTCTCTCTCTCTCCCCTCTCTCTCTCTCTCTCTCCCCTTTCACTCTCTCCTTCTTCTTCTTTCTCTCTTTAGGCCGCGGGCAGTGCCGACGAGCCGTCACGAAACGCCAACCCTCTCGCACGAAACGAGGTTCGATCGTCAAAAACTGCGGTAAAATTGCGATTTCAACTGTGCTGGATGAACCCTTCACGCACGGAACGAGGTTCGAGCGTCAAAAACTGAGGTAAAATTGCGATTTCACGTGTTTCGGATGAACCCGTCACGTATGAAAGGAGGTTCGCGCGTCACAGCGTGCGTGCCTGCCTCCGTGCGTGCGTGCGTGCGTGCGGGCGGGCGTGCGGGCGGGCGGGCGGGCGTGCGGGCGGGCGGGCGGGCGGGCGGGCGGGCGTGCGGGCGTGCGGGCGTGCGTGCGTGCGTGTGTGTCTGCGTGTGTGTGAAAGTGTCTGTGTGTAAAAGTTTGTGTGTGTAAAAGCGCTCAGGGCATCCTCGAGCGGCGGGGCCGGGGGCATCCTCAAGCGCGGAGCCTGGGCCAGCAGCAGAGATGGCGCGTGGTCAGACGCGGGCGCTGCAGCGGCCGGTCGTGGTGAGCCTGCGGGCAATCAAGCGCCCGAAGCACCTCCTGGCCGTGAAAGACCGCCTGTCGACAGGCCATCACCTTGCGCTGGGTATCCGCATGCGAAAGGCAGCGAGTGGTCAAATCATCAGAAGAAAATTGAAGCACATGAAAAGTTGGTGGAGTATCTGTATCTCTATGCTGTGGAGGCTCGTTGTATTCAATGCGTGCAGTTCTATGCGGCTCTGGCAGGCTTCAATGAGCACAGCGCATCCCAAGGGAAAAATGCGCACATCCCAAGGTGTTTGTGTAAGAGCAGTTGGTGTGTAAAAGCGTGTCTGTAAAAGCGTCTGTGCGTAAAAGGGTCTGTGTGTAAAAGGGTCTGTCTGTAAAGGGGTCTGTGTGTAAAAGTATCTGTGTGTAAAAAGCTCTGTATGTAAAGTTGTTTGTATAAAAGTGTTTGTGTGTAAAAGTGCCTGTGTGTAAAAAGCGTCTGTGTGTAAAGGCTTCTGTGTGTAAGAGGGTCTGTGTGTAAAAGGGTCTGTGTGTAAGAGGGTCTGTGTGTAAAAGGATCTGTGTGCAAAAGCGTCTGTGACGTTTGATCTCTTTCCGCGCATCTTCCCATCTCCACATCATCACATCTTCAAATCCTCACATAATCACATCTTCACCTCATCACACCCTCACATCCCCAAATGCTCACATCTTCGTCTCCTCACATCCCCTCCTCTTCACCTCTTCACATCCTCACATCTTCACATACTCATCAATCTATTTTTATTTGCTTCTACATTCACATCTTCTTTCTTTGAAATATCTTCATATACTCCTCTCTGTCATGCTATACGATCTTCACAGTTACATATCTCACTGTACTTCTCTTCGCTCTCGGGCCATCCGTCGTCTAGTAAAGGTTGACAATGAGTGTGAGGGTATGCCTACCCTCACCCATTCGCTCCCCTCTACATCCACTGCCACCTGTCTATGGACTCTTCACTACAAACTTGAAAGAACGGAAAGGTGATAGAACGGCTTGACAACTGCTACACCTTCAACCTCTAGCGTTTGAAATCTGTTTGCCTGAAAAACCACAAACCCGAATACATGCTTTGAAATCCACCACCATTGGCAGGGATGTGCTGGAAACTTCCGCCAAGAAGGAACGGTTCGCCCCCCCCTTCCAAGGGTGGATTTTTAAAGCATGAATGCTTTTCACAAATTGCTGCAGATTCCGTGTTGCAAAATGAATCGTAAACACACGTTGCAAAATGAATATTATAACGCGTTGCAAAGCGAACCCCTTTTCTCAAGAATAAATAGCTCGCCACGGGGGGTGGTATGGGACGGGTGTGTGATGCATCCCATGATTCAACAACTACTGCATCTTCCAACGTACCTGTACGAAGCATGTGGGACATCAGCTTCAGAGTGCCAATCACGCGATGATCGCACTGTACTGCTGAACCCATTGAAATGGCTCCCCTTGCTTTGGCACAAGAGGTATATGGACCACAGGTTTGCATGGGATTTTGTGGATGAAACTACGCAGGAGATTTCAATCCTGTTTGGCTCTTGCAACTCGGGATGTGTACTTCACCGGGGGTTGAAGGCCGGCCTGCGTAAATCAACAGCTTCTGGCACAAGCATATTCTTGGACCTTCTTCTTCTTCCTCAGTGATGCAACCCTACGCGCTTCATCTCTGTGCTTTTCGACAATCTGCTTTGGATTTAGTCAGCATGTCCTTGATGGAGCACCTCTTTGCAATTTCTGCAAGGGTGAACCTCGTGTACAGCCTGCAGACTTGTTCAGCGCGTTCACTGGACGCCGTCTACAAGCCATTCGACCGTGGCACTTTGCAAGTTGATTTGAAATTTGGAGCCCCAGGGCCTATGACTTTTTGTTTGGACGACGCTCACATCTTAGCAGGTGGAACAAATTGGAATCAAGTGCGGTGAGGCAAGCAAAGGCCCCGAAAGCATTTCGCAAAACGCCCTGGTTTTCACCGGCTTTGCTGAAGGCCCATTGAATGGCCAGGACGGCACAGGATATGACAAAACTATCTGCACTCAGAAACGTTGCAACGCCAGACTGCCATCTATGCCCCCTGGCTCCCGAAGGCCGGCCTGCGAGGGAATCTTCAGCTTCAAGAATGCCGACAACCATGTAATAAATTTGCGCGATAGAAAATGAGTTCAAAATTTGCCATCATCTTCTGGCACTTCTTTCGCTTGCTGGGCCTTCGTCTGCTTCTGCTTCTCAGACTTTGCGATTCGTGCAATTCGTCTGGGAATCCGCGGTGAAGGAATTGAACCTTCAGCTGGGCGGGACACCGCATGTCATCGCGAATCAAACACGGCTGCATGTTGAACGGGACTAACTAAGAGGTATTGCAAATTATGACTAATATCTGAAAGTGTTGCGTAACTTTTAGGAACCGCTGCGCTAGGAAATGCGGGGGCTTCAACCTTACATAAAGAAGAGCACATGCTTCCCAGTTGTCTTTTGCATGATTCTTTCCATAGAGCTCCTACTATACAAACCAAATTCTATTTTTAAGATGCCATTTGCACATTGACACGTTTGCATACACCACCTAGCAATACAGCAAGGCATCATGTAAAGCACAAGTAAAGTGAAAATCGGTAAACTGCATCGCTGCAAGGCCTGCCTGCCAATGGGTTGGCCTTCAAATCTTGCAAAATCTCGACTCCCACCACCAGATTGGTCAGGTTGCCTGGCTCCTCAACACAGGACGCCATTGCATACCATTGCATGCCCTTGCAGATCATTGATTCATTGCTGTTCCCTGCGCTGCACACATGAAGCGCACTGAAGATTCATGGTAATGGAAGGCAATGGGATATAACTTAACGGAATCGAAATTCACACAGGTGCAGGCAAATAACACAGCACAGAGCTCAGAGCACACCGCACCTGGTGAGGTGGTGTCCAAATCTGCTCCGTAACTGACCCCATAGCTTGCCAGTGACATGTTCTGACTTCTGACCATTGATTTCCTTGGGGCGCAATGTGCTGCAAAAAGGGGTCTGTCAGGATTTTGAGCAGCCCTCATTGATACTTGCGGTACTCATATTCATATCCAACAGACAGCTTCTGGGCTTCAATATCTTTAAGCACAACTGCAATACCGCCACTTCCCCACTTTTCCCCCTGTATGCGCACGGTTCCAAGAACCTTGGAACACTGTCAGTTGCCCCCCGCTCACCTCCCACTACGCTTTGGTTGCTTTGGGCTACATGACTCCTTGTCTCCCAACTGTCTCCAAATGTCTTCCAGCTGTCCCCTGCTTCTCTCCCACTTGTATCCCAATTGCCTCCCGCTTCTCGCCAATTTGTCTCCTACTTGTCTCCCACTTGTCTTCGACTTCTCGCCCGCTTGCCTCCCACTTCCACTTGACCCCTCCTGTCGCCTAGTATGCCCTGGGTGCTTTGAAGTGCGTGATTCCATCCACTTGTCTCCCGCTGCCGCCTCCGCCACAGCCTCCCCCAGGGTCATGCAATGCAGTTCAACAACAAGCTGCAGAATGACGCTCAAATGCCGCAACCTCAATGGCAGAGCGCAGATGGTAGTGAAGGGGATGAGGCACTTTTTGGCACATAGTTGCAGGAGATTGGGGTGCCAGACTGCTTGCGTTCCATGAGAGGTGGCCATGTGGCGCAAGATGAGACAGAGATCCTTTTCACCCACTACACCAAGGATCAGGAGCTGCGAGCCCACCAAACCTCAAGGTGGAGGACGGCTGTGGTCTTCGGGCAAACGGGTCGGCGATGAAATGGAATGAAAGCGCTGGGAACACCGAACAACAATAGTCTGGATGCCCCACGACAAGGAGGCGGGTGAGGTGGGCAAGCAAGTTTCTGTGGAGGGGGCATGGTGGTTGCAAGCATGACGGCTTCCATGGTGGCTGCTGGTGGTGAGCAGTCTATAAGCTCCAGGGGATCGATGGCGACGGATGGCGCCTCCATGACATCCGCCCAGGCGCTCTCTCTTACCTTCTCTCCTCTACAGCGGGCGGTGGTGAACGCGCTACACCCTCGAGAACATCGACGGGGGCAACTGTGGTGCGGATGGCATCAGGGCTCATGCGGTACCAGAACAAGAGGTGTCCATCAGAAATGGGCCAGGAAGAGGAAGGCAATTTTTCCCGAGAGCGTCTGCGAAGGGTTTTTCGTAAAAAGAGATCTGCATGATTACATTTTCCTATCTTCACATCTGCTCTTCACACCTGCATATCTTACATCTTCATATCTTCACATCTGCATATTTTCACATCTGCATATCTGCACATCTGCTCTTCGCATCTGCACATCTTACATCTGCATATCTTACGTCTTCATATCTTCACATCTGCACATCTTACATCTTCATATCTTCACATCTGCATATCTTCACATCTGCATATCTTCACATCTGCACATGTTACATCTGCATATCTTACATCTTCATATCTTCACATCTGCACATCTTACATCTTCATATCTTCACATCTGCATATCTTCACATCTGCTTTTCACATCTGCACATCTTACATCTTCATATCTTCACATATGCACATCTTACATCTTCATAGTTCACATCTTCATATCTTCACATCTGCATATCTTCACATCTTCATATCTTCACATCTGCATACTTTTCTCTCTTCTCTCTTTCTCTCTTCTGCTAATTTCTATTTCTTTCTTAAGGCGGGCAATGCTTCCGAAGAATCACGAACTGCAACCCTTTCGCACGAAACGAAGTTCGATCGTCAAAAACTGAGGTAAAATTGCGATTTCAATTGGCCGGGATGAACCCTTCACGCACGAAACGATGGTCGATCGTCAAAAACTGAGGTAAAATTGCGATTTCAATTTGCCGGGATGAACCTTTCACGCACGAAACGAGGTTCGATCGCCAAAAATTGAGGTAAAATTGCGATTCTCGGGTGTCCCCGGCAACACTTTCGCACGAAACGAGGTTCGGTCGTCAAAAACTGAGGTAAAATTGCGATTTTGGACGGGTCTACGCGGGTCTACAGCAACCCTTACGCACGAAATGAGGTTCGATCGTCAAAAATTGAGGTAAAATTGCGATTTCGAATGTCCCGGATGAACCCTTCACGCACGAAATGAGGTTCGATCGTCAAAAACTGAGGTAAAATTGCGACTTCGAATGTCCCGGAAGAACCCTTCACGCACGAAATGAGGTTCGATAGTCAAAAAATGAGGTAAAATTGCGATTTTGCGTGTCTGTCAAAGTGTTTGTGTGTAAACGGGTGTGTGTGTGTGTGTAAAAGTTTTTGTGTAAAACGGTTTGTGTGTAAACGCACTTGTGTGCAAAAGGGGCTGTGTGTAAAAGAGTTTGTGTGTAAGAAAATCTGTGTGTAAAAGTGTGTGTGTGTGTGTGTGTCAAATCGCTTGTGTGTGTCTGTGCGTAAAAGCATCTGTGTGTAAAAGCATCTGTGTGTAAAAGCGTTTGTGTGTAAAAGTGTGTAAAGGTGCTTGCGTGTAAAAGTGTTTGTGTGTAAGGGTGTCTGTGCGTAAAAGCTTTTGTGTGTAAAAGCGTCTGTGTGTAAAAGCGTCTGTGNGTGTGTAAAGGTGCTTGCGTGTAAAAGTGTTTGTGTGTAAGGGTGTCTGTGCGTAAAAGCTTTTGTGTGTAAAAGCGTCTGTGTGTAAAAGCGTCTGTGTGTAAAAGGGTTTGTGTGTTAAAGGGTTTGTGTGTAAAAGGGTTTGTGTGTAAAAGCGTTTCTGTGTAA